>JAQIXP010005351.1:0-10529 GCA_034700285.1 Proteroiulus fuscus | reverse complement strand
ATTTCTCGGGTGTTTGAGGAACGGAGTTGTTGTCAGGCGTGAGGAAGTATGTTTTTACTTTCTCTGGTGTGGAGAAAACCTTGGTGTCAAATAGATCAAATATAAAAGGGATTCTTGTAAAACAGGTTAACAGGTAGAGTTGCCTAAAGGAGGGTGTTACAAAGAGTCGGAGAGGGACGTAAGCAGTCCTAGCTGTTCATGTTTGTGCATGAGTAGTCCTAGCATAGCAAAGCCGATTTGCTGGAGGAGGGGTTTTTCTCTAGGTTTTTCTCTTGAATTTTCCCAAGGGTGTTTTTGTAAGGAGAATCTGTAAGCCATCACCAGATGGGGGTGAGGCCAAATTGGCCAAGGAGTAACCTTCTGATGTCTTCTATAGGTGGATGGAGTTGAGAATTTCATCGAGGGGGAGAGGACCAAGTTTGAGGACTAAGGAGACCGGACGGAAGGACAGAGTTGATAGAGACCAAAGAGGATGGAGAAAAAGGGTCAAAAGCCCAGGGTGGACCCGGCTCCTTTCGAGACGTCGCAGAGTTAGTACTGGAACAGATCACCAGGCCAGGGTGGACCCGGCATGTTGTGGAGCTGAAGACTTCATGATGTAGATGTTTCCAGTGCCAGAGCGGAACTTGGAGGACCAAGTTGGAATTGAGTGGTGGGGTGTAAGATTGGCGCCAAAACCTGCCTGAGGCCATGAAGGTCATAAGCATATCTGGCGGGTGGATGATTAGCCAATCATGGCATCAGTGAAAGAGTGGGGTGATTCCCACATTCTTTTACTGATGACGTGTTAGGCATCATCTTTGCTTTGTGATTGAGTGGAGTTGAATGTAAGTTAGAGAGTCTAGGTATGATAGTCAACCAGAGAGGTTGTGTGTTTAGAGTCTTGTGCCTGATTGTCAACCTAGTAGAATGTGTGTGATATCTATTGTATAGTGAAATACTTAGAGGCGATTTATGAAGAATAAAACAGGTGAATTAAAAGTACAAGTGAGTAAGTCTTGCAAGTGGGAAACGAAAGCTGTGTTTGGGGAAAAATCCCCCCAGCATCTGTGCTACGCATCTTTACAGTTAATCTAACTGTTGAGGGTCTGTATACAAAATATGCTTATTTTTTAAGGAATTTTGGACTTGCTAGGTTCCCAGTCACCGGAAAAGTCAGGGAATTTAGCAAAAAATAGTAAAATCAGGGAAATAGCTGAACAAAAAGAAATTCAAATAAAACGATAAGAAAAGGTAAACTAATTGTGAAATATCGAATTAAAATGATGTGGAAAATGTTATCCTGGTACTACATATGCATTTGCATCCACAAGCCTGGTAGGGGTACTTATTGGATTTCCTAGATTTCATGGTAGACCTACTCATATTGCATTATTTTGCCCCTGGTTTGAATTTAGTCAGGGAAATTTTGGGGCGCTATCTAACGTTTCATCCCCCACGGAACATTTGACTTCAACATTACGGTGGCCCCAATGTTTTGGGGGAAAAGAGATGTATAGTTGGTTCCAAGTGCCTAGCGCTTCGCTAGCCCGGTTGTGGCAACCGTGCGTAAGGGCCACTGTAGTTCCGTGGGGATGTTATGTTGGATAGTACCAATTTTCGAAATTGGTCAGCAAATAAGAAATTTTGGAAATCGGTCAAAAAATGAGAAATTTTGGAAATCGGTCAGGGTAATCAATCTGTAAAAATGAGTAGGAACACTGACTTGATTGAATAATACTAAGATTCAGTATAATTGCTCAAGGGATTAGGCTGTACAAAAATAAGGCAAGATTTTGGAATCGGGGAGCCGGTGTATTTACCGCTGCCAACCTACAGGGGCGCGCCATGGGAGTTGTTCCTGGGACCCAAGGGGAGCAGGCAGGCTGTGTCCTCGCGCTCCACGCTGCGGGCCCACTGGGCTCGTGCCAAACCATAATCATTTCTCCTGTTATATCGCAACTGCCCCTGTAGGTTGGCAGCGGTAAATACACTGGCTCACCTATTCTGGAATAGCCCCAAAAATAATTTCTTTAAATTTCAGTTCAAAATTGGGAAAAATTATCCTGTTGTGAATGAGTAACTATTTGTAAAAGTGAGGTTAATGATTTCCCATGAAATCACACAAAATGACATAGGCTATGATGTTTGACTGTTTGCCAATTTGCTTATGATGGTCTACATTAAAGTCAGTTTTCAATTTAGTATTTAATTTACTTTTTGTGGTGTCCTATAATGGTATAGCCTACAAGCACATTGCCTAAAATTGACATAAAAGTGCAATAATTTCATGTAAGGATGTGAAAATTATTTATAATGACATAAAATGCTAACTAATGTATTAACTTGGGAGTAGGGTCATTCCATGCCAAAACACCCAATATCCCAAAATTTCCCCACCTGACCCTCACGGATTTTGCTAATTTTTTGTGGCAACGTACCCCGATGTGTTGTAGGAAAGAATTTGAAAGTTTTGTGCTGTAGTCCAAACGGTTTCCGAGTAATGAGCATTTGCGTGAACCCTGTTCAAGCACTTTCAGCAAGCCAAAAACTGCATCGGTAATATTTTCTTACTTTAGACCCCAATATCTCAAAAACTATTTGTGCTAGAAGATTAAAACTTTCAGTCCTAAAGTACTTTGTTCCATAGATTATGAAAATGGAGTCAGATTTAAGTTTATGTCTGCACATAATTTAGTATAATTTTCCAAAATGTACTTAACGTTTCGGTTGACAAAATGTATCGGGTAGTTAGGTGTCAAATATTTTTCCACGTGATGGTCTCAGACGTCCGCAGCTTTGGTTTATCATTCTCGTTCTACATGTGATTAGATATACCAATTTGTAGCAGTCTAACATCTTTATTGTGGAATTTTAAGCCGTTCAAAGTTGGCTCCGTGAAATGTAGTGCCTAAACCTGGCCATTTTTCAACATCTATTTTGGAAATGTCCGAAGTTATTGCCGTGCTCAATTTTTTGCACAAAGTTACTCCTATATGTGCTCATTAAGCAGTAAGAAATTTGAGTTGGGATGTCTTCCCATTTGGTTACAATGGTACCATGAAGTTAGCGGCATTACCTATAGGGTCATTACATTTGCGTTTTTAAGACGTCCATAATTTGTAAACAAAATACTCTACATTGATAAAAATTTGCATACTTGGTCATTTTTTGGTGGATTTTACAAAATGGATATCAAAAACTATTTGACTTTTTTTTGTTTAACCATAAAATTATTTCAAAATAGGGCCTACAGAACACAAAGTTAACACACTGCCCTGTTTATGATTTATTATTTCATGTTATACTCTATGCAACTTGATTGCAGTAATTTCCCATGCTTACAGCATCACTAAGAATTCATATAAAAAATTATACAGTGATAAGATCAAAACTGTGTGTTTTATAGCAATTCAAACATTCCTCCGAGGACAAATGCGTGAAAAAATTTTCGAGTGAAGTGTCGATTTTATAAATGCCTCTAATTATTCAAACTGCTTATATTTTGTAGAAAGCTAACTTGTATATAAAGATTATATCACCAAAAGTCCTCATCGATTTGCCTGGGAATAATATTGACCCATCGATTAAACTCATGGCCCTGTCAAAGTTGCCCAATTTCCTATAGGCTTTGAATGGAGCACTTTTTGGCACTTTTAATGTATCCCAACCAAAATTTGGTGAAATAATCTTCATAATTATATACGTTTGCTTTATACAAAATACATGCATAAATGACTTAAGTAATTTTGGACATTAATTTATAAAATGATACTGAAGTCGAAACTTTTTTCACGCATTTGTCCTCGGAGGAATGTTTGAATTGTTATAAACACACACAATTTTGATCTTATTACTGTATAATTTTTTTTTTATAAATTCTCAGTGATGCTGTAAGCATGAAAAATAACTGCAATCAAGTTGCATAGATTATAACATGAAATATTAAATCATAAACAGGGCAGTGTGTTAACTTCGCGTTCTGTGGGCCCTACTTTGAATTCATTTTACGGTTAAACAAAAAAAAGTCAAATAGTTTTTGATATCCATTTAGTAAAATTCACAAAAAAATGACTAAGTATGCGAATTTTTATCAATGTAGAGTATTTTGTTTACAAATTATGGACGTCTTAAAAACGCCCATGTAATGACCCTATAGGTTAAGCCGCTAACTTCATGGTACCATTGTAGCCAAATGGGAAGACATCCCAACTCAAATTTCTTACTGCTAAATGAGCACATATAGGAGTACCTTTGTGCAAAAAATTGAGCACGGCAATCACTTCAGACATTTCCAAAATAGATGTTGAAAAATGGCCAGTTTTAGGCACTGCATTTCACGGAGCCAACTTTTAACGGCTTAAAATTCCACAATAAAGATGTTAGACTGCTACAAATTGGTATATCTAATCACATGTAGTACGAGAATGATAAACCAAAGCTGCGGACGTCTGAGACCATCACGTGGAAAAATATTTGACACCTAACTACCCGATACATTTTGTCAACCGAAACGTTAAGTACATTTTGGAAAATTATACTAAATTATGTGCAGACATAAACTTAAATCTGACTCCATTTTCATAATCTATGGAACAAAGTACTTTAGGACTGAAAGTTTTAATATTCTAGCACAAATAGTTTTTGAGATATTGGGGTCTAAAGTAAGAAAATATTACAGATGCAGTTTTCGGCTTGCGGAAAGTGCTTGAACAGGGTTCACACAAATGCTCATAACTCGGAAACCGTTTGGACTACAGCACAAAAATGTAACATTCTTTCCTACAACATATGGGGGTACGTTCACACAAAAAATTAGCAAAATCCGTGAGGGTCAGGTGGGGAGCACTGGGCGTTTTGGCGTGGAATGACCCAGTAGTGAGTTCTTTATTGATCTGTGTATGAAAATGAATGTCCAAAGTAACAACTATTTGTGGACGAAGTAAAAATTATGAAAATACAACAGTTATTTACAATGCAGTTCTATGTTATAATTTTTAGAAAAAATTTTGTAACCCGCCCGTTAACCTAGAGTGAAAAAAATGTTATTTTTTAGCATTTTTTGAGGGTATTTAAAAAATCCATGCCAGGTTTTTTGGATAAGTACCCTCCAGGAGTTATGGCGTTTTTGTTTTCTTTTAGCATTGGGGGAATGGACAAAATGGTTACCTTGAAAACCGCATAACTTAGGTTTCGGTAGGAATTTTGACATGGGACCTAACCTGACCTGACCTGGAGGCCTAACTGGGGGCTTTGCCCCCAGACCACCCACCTAACCCTAGACTTCACCCCAGAATTTTGACATGGGACCTAACCTAACCTGGAGGCCTAACTGGGGGCTTCGCCCCTCAAACCACCCACCTAACCCTAGACTTCACCCCCAGACCCCCCACCTAACCCTAGACTTCACCCCAGACCCCTACCAGGGGTGCAGCCCCCCAGACCCCCTGCTACCTAACCTGACCTAACCTATCCTAACCTAACCTAGCCTAACCTAAGGTAACCATTTGGCTCATGCCCCCAATGCTATAAAAAAGAAACGCCATAACTCCGGAAGGGGGCTTTTCCGAAAAAGCGGCCATGCGAAAAAGCGGCCGGTATCCCCTCAAAAAATGCTAAAAAATGGGATTTTTTTTTTCGTTATAGGTTAACTGGCGGGTTACGAAAGTTATACCGAATTTTTAATTAGAAATATGGGTAAAACATTCACTTGTGCATTAATTGATAATAAAAAGTTAAAAATTAATAGCCTGCCAAACCAATCAAAAAGTAAAGTTTTATTGGTAAGTCTTGCTGAAGATTTATTCCCTTTATATTAAGAACTATGGTTGAATTAGGATCATAATGCTTTCTTTACGGTAAGTCAGAATCAAAACTAAATTCTGAGTTCTGGTTCCCATATCAGAATTTGGATTGTCTGAATGACTAGCACTTACATCTGGCACTCAGGAGACTGGGTTCTGTTCCCAAGGTCTGCTGCCTTGACTGGTTTTCATGGCTTTTAATAGTCCCTTCAGTCAAATGTTAGGGCATTACCACTAACATTGTAAGTCACGGTAGATGACATTGCAACATGCCATCTGCATGTGGGTTTTTAATGCAAAGTCACCTAAGTTGTAATGCCAGTAAAATCCCAACCCAGTAGGCTGTCAGGCGTAAAAGTAAAAGCACTCACCAAAAATGTACTTGAATTCTTGTCATAAATTCCATGTTTAAAAGTATTGATAAGGTGAGTGTTGATATGATGTAAATATATATATTTTGCTACATTCTCAATGTCTTAAAAAGTACAGAACCTTCTGAAAAGGCCAACTTTAGGGGTCACTTATGCTGACTGGGGTTCTGGAAATGTAAGACAGCTGAAAATGAGCATTTGCATTTTTTTTGCAGGAATTTTCTATTAACATTTTATGATAATGTTAAGCAATCAAACTCAGACTTCTAGAAACATTTAACATTTTAATTAAGTTAAAATTTAAGTTAATGAGGTTATATACTTTCCATTTCAAGTGATGGTCTTAACTTGATTACTGCATAAAATATAGAAAATCTGTGTAAACAATGGTTTGCACCCGGAATCCTATTCCAGTCCAGCAACTAAGAAATGCTTAAATACAGGAATTTTGACTTAGATTCCAAGTTTATTGCCAATGTGGGGAAATTTAAGTTCTGCATGATTTTTAACAACTTCATTTAAGGGGCTGTCCAAGCTTTTTTCCACACAGGATTTCCATGTTTAATTAAAATTAAAGTTTCTTAATAATGGCTAAACATAAATCAATGGGGTTTAATGTTTATGAACTACAATTAAATTTACTAAAACGTGGAGAATGAGTTTTTTGTTTATCTGCCATGTAAGCTGTACAATCGGGCTAAATGTGACGAAAAACTCAACAGTAAACTTTGAAGTTCGATAAATAAATATAGAATGCATGTTATAACAAAATCGAATTTATACATTTTGTAGTAACTTAAATAAGCTTTCCAAAAAATCAAATCCCATTGTTATCTGCTTAGATAATATTGAGAATATTTTGGGAAAACTTTCATGTTAATGTAAAAAAGCATGGGAAAATGCAACAGTCAACTTTAAAAATCGATAACTACATTCAGAATGCATGTTATGTCATAATCATACTACAATTTTTAGTAAATTTAATAATCTTAAAGAAATCAAACAACATCGATCTTTTTTAACCCGTTCTTGAGTTATATCAGTTTGAAGAAAATGAATTTAACATTGAAATCCCCATAGGCCTATGCTGTTAAAAGTACGAACAGCCCCTTAACAATCCGTCAGTTTCTGGTCTGTAGATTACCACTGTTGGAAGATTCCTATTTACTCCAATATCTTACAGAATAAGGCTGCATAATTAAAGCTCTTATCAATGTAGCTAAGACTAGTTCATGAAACTTTCTAGGGCTTGCTTCATCGTTACTAGAGCATATCACAACCCTATGGGATAGCCTGAGGTAGGGAAATCAATTTTGAGGTCTTCAGTCACTTTTAACATTGACAGCAACCAGAGTTGCAAGATACTTGGTACCAGTATTTCAATGCACAGTAGTGCATATTGGTCCAGCGAAGTTTTCATTCAACTGTAAATGGTCCACAAAGTTGTGTACTGGGGGTTTTGATGATTATTATTAAGCTGGTATGGGAACTAATGCTGGATGGACAATGCAATGCTTGTTCACTTCTTTGTTCATCACTTAGAAGTGATGAACAAAGCATGGAAGCTGTCAATCATGACGTACAGTTCATCACAGGCGACCGAATATGCAATCGCCCTTACCTAGGGCATTACTTTCCGACTGTCACACCCCTGGCCGTAACTTGGCATGGTTACCAAGCCTTCCATAGCAAACTATTTGTCCTGATAATATCACTGGTTTTATATTGCACGATAGTTATTAATCTTGCGACTAGAAAAATAAATGTCAGAAATGAAATACCAACTTGGCGAATCATAAACAGTACTGTAAATAAAAAGTAAAAAAAACTTTCCACCGGCATTACGGATTCTTTGCATTTTCTCTTTCCATATTGCCAAAAATGTCCAACATCAGATTACGAGCTTCGCTAATGTTGGGCTAAATATCTATGGTGCTCCTTCAAAGAATCAAAACGATATATGCAATGCCACTGCTATCGCTGAAATAATTCCCATCGACTCTTTAAGTTTTGTTCTTTGATACATCTTCATCTATGGTAAATCGGTTGTGGGAGCCATCAAGTGTACTGCACTCGTTATCCAGTGCACAATATGTCATCACGGTTGAGTGGCATAGATGATCAACTCTCAGTACCATTTATAGCTCCTTCAAGTAGTACAACAGGCATTTGGTCCTGCAGAAACTGGCTGGTCCCGACGGCAAAACAATCAAACTGCAAAAATTGTGACTACAAGAAAAGTAACTGCCTCGGTTACTGAGTTTGCTTTGGAAACAAACTCGCCATTGAATTACTGTTAGATCATGGTATGTCTGATCATCATAAGTTGGTCCCAAATTCTCAATTTGGGACGTTGTCTTGGCAAATCATGGATTCTAAGCATATCATGTCTTACACCCAAACGATCTAGTTGGAAGACGTAGCGGTACATCACATAGGTGGCATCTGCAAACAGGTGTTGTAACCCGTCGTTGATGTCTGTGCGGCATTGCTGGTTTTTGTAAAAAGTGCCGCATCAATTTTGTTCAGCTTCAAGATATCCAAAGAGTATCTCATTGCAACAGCTCGTCAAAGTACTTTCATAATGATCGTGCTAGTTGTACGGAAAAATTTTTCACTTTGCCGCAATGGTGTCCAGAAAAAATAAGTTTCTATCCATTTTCTGCAAAGAGGTTTTGCTGTTTGTGTAAATGTCATTGATTGTGCTGGCTGTTTAACTGGCACTTTCATGTTGTATCAATTGTTCGTTAAGCACTGGTTCTGTGCTGATGACCAGTACAGGCAACTCAGCTTTGGTCTGCATTTCAGTCATAAGCACTTCGACAAATGGGAGCAACACAAGATGACATACTGGCTGCACTCTCATTGGGTTAGATTGCACATATTTTTGTAGAAACTGGCACAAATGAATCTGCACGAGTCTTCCAAAGTCAACAAAACGTTCCAAATAATCTGTTGTGCAGGAATCGGTACTGTTAGTGGGGCTATGTACCCTTGCTAACTTTTCTAGCAGTCAAAAACTTATCAAAACAGCGTTCGCGGATGAAGACTAATGGTGGGGCTGTCTGACATTCGATGGTTTCCACCGGCAGTAGGGTAGTTTGCATGAAGAAACATACAATACTCAGTACTCCATAAAGTTTGAAAAGATTACTGGCTTCAATGAACCATTGCTGTATTCCTTTGGTGTTTGAATAAATATCCGAATGCCAACGAGTCCTTCATGAACTTCAAAGCCGTCTTTAAGGTCTGATTGAGTAATTATAATGGCTACTGACGTGCTGTTGTTGAGCCGCACTTAATGTTCGATTAGGCATAATCCTTCTTCACTTCTTCAGGTTCTTCACTTCTTCCTAATTTTCATTGTCTAAAACTGCCCTATACCATATTTGTAACATAGAAGCACTTGCTGTGTTACCATCAAACACTGGTACCGTAAATTCTCTAGTTGGCAGGTGTCTTCTGTCCGCTAAAAAGTGGACAACATCCATTAGGTGAGAAGTCACCAGGCTAGTTCTACGAATTTGGCAAGCAGTTTCAAATACATGTAGCCTGCAATATGCGGGCACCCTTATACTGCTAACTGAAGCATTTTTACTGGAATGTACCAGTGTAATGTTTTTTAATGAAATTTAAAATTACGACTAGGAAATTTAGCCAAGTTTCTGAACAATTCTCAAATAAAGATACAATGGTATAAGTTTTTACCTTGTGAAGTTTGCACAGTTTTATAAATGGGTGTCTCTTGTAAGCAGACAGTATACAATACACAGGCAGTCTACACACCCTAAGTTTCGTTAAGTGGGCTCTCCAATTCGAGAATTTATGGTACTTGTATTTGTCCTAAGATGTTGACTGGTCCTGCCGGTATCAACAGGGTCTGTACAACAATGGTCATCTGTGGTCTTGTAGCTGTATATCACTTTCATCGTTGCGGCCATTTGTGCCATGTTGTCAAGCACCTGCATCAAATCATCGAGCATCACTGGTTCTTGTAGTGACCATCCTGGTTTGCTTCAATGCAAGTGTAGATTCCCACATCTTTTCCGAAGCTTCTTTACTAGTGGTTGCGTCATATTAACGTCCACCTCTCAAAGTTAGAGTGCCTACTAAAGAATCGTCTCCTTCGATGTCATGGAAAATTGTCAACATTTGTGAATCTACCGAATTTCCGGAACTATTCCTGACGACATTAAAATCTGACATTTAAGCAACAACGCGAAAAATCTTATTTTGAATGTTCAGTTCAGTTATGCTTTAAAACATTCTTTGAAAAATTTCTTGATTTTTGTTCACAGTAGGGCATATTGGTCTAGCTAAGTTTGTGCATTTAACTGTAGATGGTCCACAAAATTGTGTACACATGGTATTGATG
>JAQIXP010005350.1:0-10530 GCA_034700285.1 Proteroiulus fuscus | reverse complement strand
AAACAACATATTTATAACAATTTTAATTTTTTGAAAAAAATTAAATTTGGTTGACTTTTTCATGGAATGGCCGATTTGCTTTTATGGATAATTATAAACAAAATTACATATCAATTCTCCTATAATCATAATCTGTGGTGTACGACTTTAACCTACGTCTGTGCATTATTGTCTATACTGAAGCATTGATTATAATAATTGCCTCAATTATAAGGTAATTATATCGTAGTAAACAAGAGGGAAATTATGCGAAATTTGCAAAGAAACGCAAAATGAATTAATTACGAAAATTATATAATTTTTCTGCAGCTATACAACTGAGATAAACACTGGATTTGTGACGATACAATTTGCTATGGCATTTATTTATTTTTTGGGGGGAATCTAATGAAAAAGTAGGCCTACCAGGAAATGGACCAACATCAATAGTAATTAATTTAGATTAACTGACAACTTTTATTATGAATGTGATATTAATACAGCACTAGGCCTAAGTATGTATGGCTAATGCATAATACGGCAGGTGTGAGGAATTAAATTAATACACACACCCACCACTAGGGAATTGACGACATATGGTAAACACAAATAAGTTACGGTGAGTCAGACATGTTAGGGTGGGGACCTATACATATAATTTCAATTTCAAAATGTATTGTGTGTATGGACCATCATATAACATTTGGATAGACGTTTACACAATAATATTTAAAAAATAATTATTAATATTATACGATCATCCAATTAATTAATCAACTCTGTCCATACAAGATCATGGGTTGTCATATAATATATTGTCATTTTCTGGTTTTCCCATTGCCCCTAAAGCTTTTTTTTCTCATTAGATTTCCATTCGATTAGTGGGGTCATCCACATATTACAAAACATCGAAGAATGGGAGGTACTATATAGGCCATAATTGTGATATAATCTGCTTCAAAGGAAGGGGGGGGGGAGAAGGTGTTCAATACAATACTAGTTATACAGGGGCGCACCGAAGGTTGGGGGTTAAAGGGTCCAACCCCCCCCACGACCAACATTTTGGCTATAATAGCCTTGTTTTTTTAAAAAAAAATCGCCTTATTCGCTGGGGGATTTCTGCCCCCTATCCCCCCATTTGTAAATCCTCGCTGTGCCCATGTCTTAACAAACTAGAAAGGCAAAAGTTTGTTATAAATATTTTATAGGCGTAGTAGGGTTAGTTTCTGACCCCCCCCAGGAGTTTTTCTAAGAGGAGGTTGGGGGGTAACAACCCCCCTGGCAAATACCACACTGGAAGCATCTAGGGTGAGAAGCGAGTCCACTACCAGTGGGGATATTCAGTCTCTAATAACCAAGCACTGTATACTATTTCAAACTACACATTCAAATAAACGGTATTTTTTAAAAAAAAATAGGAAGTCCTAAGTTAATGCTGAATGCGTGAATCCATTTGAAATATACAGTGTATGGTAGTTTTTGGTAGCCTCATACTATTGTCTATACAAAGAGTATACAAGGGATTATTAATACTGTTAAGCAGCACTTGGAAAGATTAAATCCCAAAAATTGCAGCATTGCGTGTGTCATTTTCCTATGTTTATATTTATGCATGTGTGGATTATGGATAGGGAATGTACATGAAAATAACATATAACGATTAAAAATCCCTAGAGCCTGGATCATAGGAACATTGCGTGCAGACGTAACAACAAATGGCTTTTCGATTATTAGATGCAATGGACACTAAATTCTACCATTCTTGTGTTGGATTTTGCAACGAACCATGTTTATAGTGTATTATAGTATTAGTTGTCTCAGAAATGATGAGAACATACATGTATTTTATTATATGCTTCAGACATTAGGCCTAGAACCTTTTTTCTATCAGAATTATGGAAGTGCCAACCAAGGGGAAACCATTGAGTACCGTACATATACTTCCCTATTGTTCCCTGCAAAATGGCTCTTTAATTAAAAGTCCAGACAAAACATGTACGGTATTAATAGTTTACACCTAATATGATATAGCTGTTTAAAGTTCATCAACTTACAATTTATTTATTGTAGAAATTGACAAAAATATATAGGGAGGGTCACTGGTTGTATGCAGGTTAACAAGTAATGCACGTCATGCAGTGACCTCCCTATGACGTCTGTCCATATTTTATTGAGATATTATTGAAGATATATGGCTACTCGTATACTAGCTATTTTCATCACTTTTTAATGCGAATTGATATAGCAATTTCAGGGGTTAAGGACTCGATATTTTATTTTAATTATAGTCGTATAAGCCTTTTATTGGGGAGTTTCAATGTGATTCATGTGATGAAAAATAATTAGCAGTTTTTCAGAAAATTGTTAGTTTTTGAAACCAAAATAAACGGATGCATTTTACCACTTGCATGCCACATGCATACTTAAATTTACTGTAATATAGACATACCCTCCCCCTAAAAGATCTGTGGGATATTTTCTTTTTAAATTTGATGCTAGCCCTATTATCTTATTACATTTAAAGGGAAAGCCCCCCTTTGAAAGAAGAGGGTTAAGGAAAAAGAGCATGAAAAATCATACAATTCATGGAAATGGCAATTTGATTGGAGTCCACCAATCAATAAATAAGATGTCCTGAATACATGGATTTGGATAGAAATGCAAAGCCCAAGTAAACGTCATTTTACGGACAGTATGTAGCGCCCTCTACTGGGTAAAGGCACCATCTCTCATGAAACACGTAGACATGCATGTCTTAGAGGGCGCCACCAATTGTCCTTGCCTGATGAAATTATGGAAAAATGGTTCCTAACATACATATATCATTTGGCAAACGTCATAATTTCTTCAATATGGAAACTGCTGCAGTTATTATCACAACCATTTATATCTAGTAAGTGTGAACAACTTAAATATCACTTTTTACAAAGTGGAACTTTCCCTTTAATGATAATCAATTCCCAATTTAGAAAAATTATCTAATCCATGGATTATTATGACATAGAAAATTTCCTCTGTTTAACGTAGAATTTTCCGGTTTGGTAAAGGTCTTATAAGGTGAATTCAACTTTTAAAATGGTGAAATTGACCCCCAATTTTAACTTGTGCCTAATGTATTAATACGTTATTTGAAATTTATCGAATCAAGGCACAAAATGAATGAAGGTATATTAGCGTGTAAATATAATGGAATAAATAATGTAGGAAAATTTGCCAATATTATTATAGGACAAATATCAAAATTAAAAATAAATAGGAAATTAAGCTCTTGCTCTTAATTGGCTATCTTATCACAGAGAATTATATAGTTAAAAGGAGTTTTTCATGCCTTTTCTAGAGTATTTATATTAAACAGCTTTTTAATACTGATCTCTAGCCCTATAAATAAAAATTGACATTAAAATTCCAGATGATTTTTCAAAAAAAGCAATTGGTTTATAAATTGTATTATTATTAATATTAAAACATGTCTATTACCACCTATAGTAAAGTCCGTAAAAAAGTAAGCAAGATTGCCATTTTTGATTAGGAATTGCGATGAGCTGAGTTTCATTGACACGAAGCGATGGGTACAGCATAGCAATTGGGAATTTTTGAAGCTTCAGGCCAGAATTTGACCCAACTTGGTTCCCAAAATAACCAAACACATATAAACATTTGTAGGATAATAAATCAGCTTTGGAAGCAAGTTTGCATAGGTGTAATTTGGCTATTTAAAATTAAGCATGCACGTGCCAAGAAGTTTGTTTATGAACTGACCCTTGCAACGTCATAGCAGCACAAGCCCTTATGTTATGGATTATTATCTGGTCTCACTTGATATTAATATAATTTTATTCTAGATAGATAATGAGAAATGGAAGAAAAATCTATTGAGACTCCATTCCATGTAGCCTAGTCCCATTGTCGAGTAACACATTCCAGAAAGTTAAATTCTTTAGTAATAAGTATTAGCCTACCACCGTTGTAACAACAAGTATAGGACTTATAAGGCAATCAGGATTTATCCAAAGAGCAAGTTCTTGTGACGTCACTTATCACGTCATTCACTATGGTCATTTGTGGTGGCAAATTATTGCTGCCAAAGTGTAATTCAATAACTATATATGGATGTGGGTGGAGCTATGGCATTATAATCATGACGTCGGTCAAATTGACCAATAATGGTTTAAGCATGTTTCGTACTAAAATATGCAAAATCATTTCCATGACTTTCCTGACCAACTCAATTAAAATTTCCCTGACTTATTAGAAATAATTTCAGTAGGGAAAATATAGTTAATCAGAGATTATGTAAGTCAGTGTTGATTTAGGCTTTGAATCAATCCCATGCTCTATAATTGTGCTATCTATCATATTTATTAGAGGATTTCCACTTACGTCGTTAGTAATAACTTTAGATTTAAAAGGGTTATCCATAAAGTTTGGAAGATCAATGACATTTACATTAGCTAGTGTCAACGTCTTTGAATAATTAATAATCATATGCTATTCATGAAGAATTTCCCTGACTATCCATGCAGAAAAAATGGAAGTTTCCCTGACCATTTTCTCTTTTCTGACCTTTATATGTCATTACGAACCCATGTTAAGAATAGTACAGGATTTTAAAATGCCTTGTTGTGGTAAAGTCATCAAGGATTTAGGTCATTAAATTAAAAATCCAAAATGGAATCGAATTGATTTATTTGTTATAATTTTAATTTTAGGTCATATTTTTAAGTTAATTTTTAACAAAAAAAATCTTAAACATTTATTCCCATGTCATTAACTAAACTTAAGTTTTTTTTACAATTTAAAGAAAAAAAGATTAATTTATTTAAACTGGTTAAACTATATTGTTCAAATAATTGTCTTATATATTTTCAAATCAAATTGTTTGATTAGACATGTACAATATTTATTGTCATTTCAATGCTATAGAAATCATTTCATTAATACTGATTAAAACATGTTTCTAGAATATAATTAAACGTAAACACATGATCTGAATTTGATAAACATTGATAGCTATACAATACTCAACTGCATGTAACCTCAAAAGATCCCAAACGCGCTATCTGGTGTCAAAATAAAACAGCTGCTCCAAACAAGGGAATTGGACTCAAGCTATGTGCGTTTCCACCTGTTAGGAGCAGCTGTTTGATTCTCATTGGCTGTGGCATTACCACCAGATCGTGCGTTTGGGAGCTTTCGAGGTATTTTACAAATTTAGTGTCCAATTTCAACCTATACTACTGAATGTCTTTCCTTAGTGTAATTAACACTTCCTAAATTGTGCTATAAGCTAATTCATACATTCATGTCAGATCAGATGATATCCAAAATGTACTAATTTAGTAAAAATTAAATAAAGTTCAGAATGCATGTGCATATGGTAAGGGTGAATATGGACTAGTTATCCTTTTATTTTCCCATTTAATGTAGGTCTAATTAATAAACAAACTTTCTCTAAATCATTATCACTGCAGAGAGGTCTAATCTTGTACAATTTCCAGTTCAACGGGTATTTCTTGTCTGGCAATCAACATATCTATAGTAGTTAACGTTAGTAAAGAACAATTAAGAAAGATGTAATTAAGCCTGTATAAAATGAATATTATATTAATTACACGTTCAAAGAATCTTAAATACATATACAGGATAAATCTAGTGCAAAAGCAATTTTTTTCTTTTAAAAATAATAAAAATGAGAAGCATTAAAAAAAAAAAAAAAACTTGTTCCTCTAGGTTCAATAGCAGTTTTCAAACAGTAAATATCTCAGAAAATTTTTCTTTATGCGATGCATTTTAACAATAACACACTATTGACACAACCATTTTTAATTTACTGACGAATAAACTTGCTTAATTTTATAAGAAATTGTTATATAAGGGCCTACATGCTTGTAAACTTTTCTAAAAAAAAAATCAGTTATTAATTCACTCATAACGAAATAAAAACAATTGAGAAAACTAGCTTCCGGGTAACACCAATGCATTTTTCTCACTCGTAATTATTTAAATATATAAAATCTGTTAAAGGGACAGTCCCGCTTTGGGACAAATTAATCTTAAAAATAAGATTATTAATAATAAAAATGGGCGGTTTGATTAATAATTACAGTTCACCTACCGTAATTCAAAAATCACGATGTTTCCAAAAAAGAGAATAGACGCCATTTTTATAATAATCCTCCACCCAAGCAGAATGGCACTGCGTGCAAGGGGGGTTAAAGTTGGCTTCACTTTATCGCTATGGAATAGTTATGCACATTCTCTGTGCAAAAACTTGTACACCATCAAGTATTATTGTTACTATAGGGTGCGCATGGCGCATGCGCAATTGACAAAGACTTCTAACATGCATGGCTACTATCAACCATCGAGATTTTGGTTCACATTGGCATGTTTCAAAATTAAATTAATAACTATTTAATGGTAGGCCTAATTATAAATTAAATTTAAATTTCTACGCTCTTTTTGTTTTTCTTCCCTCTTTCTTGCAAAAAATGTTTGAGGTAAGGTGGGACTGTCCCTTTAAAATAATTATTCTGTATTTTTCTATTTATGACGAATTTCAATGAAGACTTATAAAAATTTCAACTGCTGCAAAATTTAATGTCGCCCATTAGTTTTCAAGTCAAATTTCGCCGAAAAATGACTAAATGTCCCTTAGTCCATTTTCACAGAAATGTACATCTTTTGCTACATGTCCCTTGGCGCCAGTCAGCTTCCGTTCTAAGCCAGCTAATATACCTGCCAGGTAGGCCTATGTACAATTGTCTCATTGCAGGTTGGTTTGTATACAAGCTCTCCCTCTCAAATATATACTTTCAGATATTTGTGTTTGTAATAAATATAAAAATGCAATCAGATAACCTCTAATACACCATTCAACAAAGGTTCAGACACTTGACCTGTTGATCAAAAATAAAAAAGCAAATTTGATAGACAAGATTAGGCCTTATATATAGGCACAAATATGGTTGGATTTGTTATTGTAGTTAACATATGAAGTAAACAAACTGTTTCGTTCTTTAAAATGATGTAAATATATATAGAAATATTGTAAATTTGAAAACTAGGCTACAATGATGACATTAAAAAACTGTCAAATTTGCCTGATTTTTCTGCTCTGGAACCACTCAAAAGTTAAGTTTAAAATTATTTTCTCTTTCCAAATTGGCCCACCATAAGGTTTTTATATTAAGCCACTAAATGACCAATTGGTTTTCTTGACCCCCTAGATTGAATTATAATAATTCCTAACAAAAAGATGAATGAATTTATGATATTAAAAAACTGAAAATATGATAACGGAAATCCTCATCCAATGCATATGTTGTTTATTACTGACCCCTTAAGGGGGGAGCTATATAAGCACTACGGTATATATTCTGGGGTACATTTGCCTTAATTACATTAATTACAAATGATACCGCTGCACGATATCCAGCCATAAACATGCATGCTCATGATAAAAGTAGAAAAATAACCGAAAATATATGTGTATATTGTAACAAACATGTTTATTTTACCAGCACACATGGTTCCTCATGTCTCGTGTAATTCATGAATGTCCCTCGTTGCAAGTTTTTCCAAATACACAAGGATTTGAAAACCAAGGAAATTATTTTGAAAATATCAATATTTTCTTTAAGGTATTTTAGATTGTCGAAATGCATTTCTTCGTCCCTTTGGTCGTGTATTGGAGACTAATTAAATGTGGAGGTACAAGACTATTTGTCTGGTCCACGGAGTAACTACATGGTACGAACAAGTTTTAAAACAAGAAAATAGGGAAGGGGAGGCTGGTTTGATAAAAGGAAATGGAAACATTACCTTTTTAAATTATGCCTAGAAATGTCACCATGTTGGTTACTATCAAATGATTCAAATCTATGCTTGTCTTATGAATGAGAAAATATATTTAGGATTGTCCCCTGCTCCATGCATGACCATATTGAAACTAGTCGTAGGCCTATACATTATGAAATCCACTATTTTTTATTGAAAATGTTGAAGAATTTCAAAATAATCTTGTACGTCATAAAATTATTTAAGTTTCTTCAAAATTAACTATTGATAAAAAATAGTTCCAGCTATAAAGCATATTTCACTAGAAAATATGTATATAGGGCATGCATAAACAAACATTTCTCAAATTTTCTGCATTAATCAAGCTAGAATCTCACATTTTAAAAAGAATTAAGATGTTTTAGATTGTACTGTTTTCTAGCTACTTGGTCAGCCTTTTGACGTCATTTTCCTTTGGAGAAAAGCATGACAGAGTGCACCATAACATTTTCATTAGAGTTTAGAGGGAAAGTCCCAGTTTGTAAAAAGTGATTTTTAAGTTGTTCGCATGGACTGCATTTTATAATTTTTCAAGCTCTTCTTCCTACAACCCACTTCTTTCAGAGTGGGACTATCCCTTTAAACTTTACAGATTTATAAATATTTAAAAAAAAAAGTTTTAGGGTTATCTAAGGGGCCTAGTTCAAACTAACTATATATCTATAGTCCAAACATTAGTTGAATTTGGGAATTATGACGGTATCATGAAATCATTTTGTATATTTTTAAAATAACATTTTCCACATATATAGTTTGGGAAATTGGTCAAAATGGCCCCAACAGATGTTTACAAAATTGATAATTATTTGTTTTGGGGTATAATTAGTGTTGCCATCCCTATTTTATTGGTTTATATACATGCAGAAGGTACGTCATGTTCTGTTAATTCTGGGTAAAGTTCCCTCCTTATAGTGTTTTCCCCCCCCTCCTCCTGCAGGTCTGTCTGCTACCGTCATTAGCCCCTTGTATTTTCTTTCTCATTTGCTAATCAGTGGTGTAATCTTTTTTCGGCTGGTCCTGTCCCATTCTGACCCCTGGTCCCTGCGGCCTGGCGACAGTCGGTCAGCGCCGTCCAGGTATTTTCAGGTAGCCCAAGCGGCATCACAACTTTGCCTCGCAACATAGGGCTGCCAAAAACTTAGAAAATTGTCACTGGCAACAACGAAATTTTGACACAGACATCACATCTATATGAGACCCCAAAACTTCAAAGAAACATTCTAATTAGTTAAATAGAAAAAAAGAGAAAAGGAGTCTACCTTTTTGGGCTCCCTATATGACCTTTTACGCGTATCCAATACTAAATTTTATGGGACTTTATAACTCATACATTTTTGCAGGGGATACATTGTATGATTAAAGCATAAGAACATTTAAGTTTCATGAAATCATCAAGCATGATCTCATGTAATACAGTCAGAAAGTTTAAGGAAAAGAATCAGCATATAAAATGATGAAAATATATTGTCAGGAATCCTCACTTCTTCAATGATGAAAAGATCCGTAGGCTATATATATATATATATATATATCACTAAAAATAAAATCACTATAGAATTAGTGGTTTTTAGACTAGGCCTACTAATATCAGTGATGATCTGCACTGATATCTGAGACTATATATATGATTTACAATAACAGCAGTAGGCCTATAACTATAAGATATCGCTAAAAGTCACTAAAGTATAGCCTACCGTAATTTCAATCCTAGTGATTCATTTTGCTCTTTTCATCATAGTGGTTACTATATATAAACTTTATCTAATTAATGACATAATTATATTGATAGCAAGAGGCCTATTGTTGGTACCTATTGTTTACTGGTATGATAATAAATATACTTTTTCTATAGATACACCTATTAGTACTAGTATAAACACTCCATTAGTGACCACAATTGTCAACTATAAGCGCCATTTTGTAGGGTATTCTAGGAACTAGTCGTTAGTAGTATCACTGTTGTTTATTGACCTTCTAAAATTGTCATAAACACCAACAGGAATAAAAATCCATGAACTGAATGAAACGATCAGTCATTACACAAATGCATTTCCTATATACTTTAAATTTATTCATTGGCCTATCTGGGTAATTTTTACAAAATGGTCAAATATGATGTACCGGTTGGTTTGCTGAAAGATTGCATTGCCAATGTGCTTTCAATTCAATTCAACTCAGTACCCTACGATCATGGCATATCATGATGCCAATTGGTAGGGGATTTATCCCACATTCAGGAGGATACTCAAACGTCATAAAGTTGTGACGTAAACATCATCGTTGAATTGAATTCTTAACAATTTTGGACTATTTTTAGGAAGATTATTCCAATTATTATCCCAACATTTCAACAATAGGGCAATTGTTTTAATTATGTCAATATTAACTTATTAAATAAGCCCTTAATTCTTAATAAAAAAATTTTAATGCTCCCGAATTTTATATGCATCAATGACAATACCGATGTCATTCCCTCACCATGTCCCAGGTGGAATTATGCAACTTCTCATCCTTGTAATAAAAACTTAAGTCATTAAATTATGAAAAAAATGGCTTTAGAATTAATTAATCATCTCCAAATAGGTTCACCACAATAAGGTTTCAGCTTTGTACAGTCAAGTGTTTCGTGCACTTCGAATTTTTAGTAAGTTGTCCCTCAACAAATGAGTCATTCCCTCACCATACTAATTTTGCTACCAGATGGGGCAGGTT
>JAQIXP010005349.1:0-10531 GCA_034700285.1 Proteroiulus fuscus | reverse complement strand
GAATGGTTAAACTGGGTCCATTAGTTCCCATTTTGACGCTAGTTGGCGCCACATCCAAGGAGAGTCACTCCCCTATTGCTAAATTTTAGCTTATTTTTGAGTGTTTTGAGCAAACCTTTAAATTTGTGTAAAATCGCGTTTTTAATTAATTATTTTTTGATCATGTGACGCCAATTAACTGATCTAAAAGATAATCATCAACAAAAAATCCAGTTTATTCCAGTTTATTTTCTTCCCTGCAAAAAAACCCGATCATGTGACATCAATTAAATGATTGTATTAACCAATAAAAAATGCGAATATGGCATATAGCATACCCGAATATAACGACTCCAAACTCTTTTTCCAAATTTTCCTCATTAAAAGTCATGGAAATTGCAAGTTTTTCCGCGTGTGTTATGTTTTATATTGACTCTATTTTGAGGTACGCCTCCTGTTACGTTGAATTGATCGTCTGTCCATTATATTTGGCATTCCTCGCCCTGCAAGGAATGACCTCATATAACGTACCTCGGATTATTTCAACGTAACGATCGGCGTACCTCAAAATGGAGTCAATATATATATACTTAAGGCATGTAGCCCAAATTTTAAAAACGTTTTTAATTGAGAAATAAACTTTTTTTTAGTGATTTTAGCCCATTTTTGAATATTTCTGAGCATAAAAAGTAGCTTGCAACGCCATTTTTCTGTTAGTTTTGGCAATTTTGTGCAAAATCATTTAAATCTCCGCCTGCAGCCCAATTTTAAATTAAAAAATGTAATGGAGAAATACGCAGTTTTGGTATTTTTAGCCTATTTTCAAGAAAAAAAGTCACCTGTGGATACTTTTTTTCCTTCAATTTCTTGATATAATTATGCTTAGAAAAAAATTTCTTTATGGTTTAAAGGTTTGTGGGTGGGTGCTGAGGCCTGTGGTCGGTTCATGCTTCTAAAATTAGGGGCCAGTTGAGTGAGACTCATTTGCCACAGTCCCCAATGGTACCTGAGCCCTTACACCCCAGTCCAACCTTGCATTACCAACTTCTTAGGGGCCACCACCTTCTTTGGGGCCCACCAACTTTATTATTGCCCAGGGCCACCAAAACCTAAGGCCGGCCCTGATACTAAGGCTATCATATCTTTAAAACAGGCCATTTTCAAAACAAAACAAGAAATTCAAATTTTAAATTATGTAATGTAAGGGGAGTCAAACGAGAGAGTTAATAATTAATGTTACAAACACTTTCAATCGATGCAATGAAAATAACGCAGCCACAGGCATTATTTAATGCAGAGTCCAACTCTTCCATTAAAAGTTTACGTAATTAACGCGATAAAGAAACATCTGGCCACAGATGTCTTTGTTTCCCCAACTCGGGAGTTGTCTCAGAAGACATCCGTTTGGTTTGATACTAGAATCCGGACTAATTAATATGCGTAGGGTGATTAATTAAGTTAACTTGCATCATTCGATATTCACGTCATCAATTGGTGTGCACCCCATTGATGACGCTCAAAGAACAAAGCGCAAGTCATGCTAATTTGCATAAAGCAAATTACGCGGTTCTCTTGAATTTGGAATTTGACCCTGGGCAATTTGAGCGGTAACGCAAGAATAATTGTTTCACAGTAACCAACTGATCAGCTGATGAGGAAACAATGAGACTTTATTTGCGACATTTTTTCACTGGTCAGCTGATGTTGCCATTTATAGTAGATAAGTCTGTATGTTCTCTGGTTCTCAGCAAAAAAATTCTGCAGAAAATTCGAAGTCTTCTGCAGTCTAAAACTGCAAAAAAAACTATAGTTTAAATCTCATTTCTGAAGTTTTAAGGAACAAAAGTCTATATAATTTTTGCTGTTTTTATGTAGAAAAGTTGCTTGTTTTTTTTTCTACAGTTTTTCTACATTTTTTATGTAGTATTTCTGCAATTTTTTTGCAGTTTTTCTGTATCACAAAAATGTAGAAAAAATGCAGAAATACCGTCGACAATTTACAGAAATATTGTTTTTCTGCATTTTTTTATGCAGAAAACCTGTAGAAAAAAAACATGCACGTTTTCTACACAAAAACTTGATAAAATGATGTAGGCTTTTGTTCCATAAAGCTTCAGAAATGCAATTTCAATTATAGTTTTTCTGCAGTTTTAGATTGCAAATAAACTGCAGAAACTTCGAATTTTCTGCAAACTATTTTCTGTTGGGCAGGCGATCAACAATTGAAGAAAAAGTTAAGTAACCCAAATGTTTTTTTTCTCAATGATTTAGCCAGGTTAGCAATGCGAGAAAGTTGCAATAACAGAACTTTGGCAATTTGACAGGAAAATGCCAGTTTTATTAGAACAATTTCAACGTTTTTGCTGTTTTTCTGAAAATTTTTGTGCTGCAGAAATCGTTTTTCCCTGCAACTTTTGAGACCACAATAAGCAATTAGACAGAAAAATGCCAATTTAGTGAGAACAATTTCAACGATTTCACTTGTTTTTCTGAACATTTTTGTGCTGAAGAAATCGTTTTTCCTTGCAAATTTTGAGATCACAATTAGCAATTAGACAGAAAAACGCCATTTCTTAATAACAATTTCAATAACTTTGCTAGTTTTCTCTAAAAATTTTTGTGCTTAGAAAATAAGTTTTTTTCCTGTTAGTTCACTTTTATATAACAAAGCTACAGAAAAAGTTTGACAAGTGCATGTTAAAGCAGATTCGGGAATAGTTATTTATTAATTCAAAAAATTCTTCCACAAGAGTGAAATCTCACTGTATTGAACTTATTTTTAAAACCATATATAAAAAAAAAATTTAAAAGTTACAAAAGGCTGTCTTTAGGTCCAAGTGTCATCAGAGAATGAAATTATCATCAAACGAAAACCAAAAATAAGAAAAACACAAAATTTACTACTAGAAGCCCTAATATAAGTGGGGATTAAAAATAGGTGCCTAAAAGATAGCAGAAGTAGGGTGAATATAAATATCCAAAATTATCATGGATTCAAAACATAGAAAAAAGTATGGACGAAGTTAAACATTTCCACGTTCTTTTGGATGGAGGTCAATAAAAATATTTAAAAAATTGATACTGTGTCAGTCTAACTAGTGGAGTGAATTAAGGAGGATTGAAAGAAGGGTAGGAGCAGTAAGATTAGTCCGAGAAAGGGTCAGAACAAGGAAAAAGTGGATCCAGGCATGAGGGGAAAAGGAAGTGGATTGAGGCCTGAGTAAGAAAGCAGGGGAAGGTGAATTTATAAACCAATAGTATCCTATGGTGAAGGTTTGTAATATGACACAGTTGTCATCAGTGTATAATAGGACAAAAGAGGATTAAAACCTCTATGATGCACAAAATCAGGGTAAGAACAACATTTTCCTATGACTCATTTTTAAGTGGTTAGCCATACTTAAACCCCCTTTTGTAATAGAGTATGATGTTTGGTTGGCAATATTATAAAGGATCCAGAATAAAATACAAGCACAACCCTAACATGCTTCAAGTAACATTTCTAAAGAAATTCCAAAATCTTATCTGGCAGAGAGAATTTAGATGAAGAGGCAATTAACATTAGCCTTACCAATTTAAATAAAATATGTATGCTAATGGGAAAAGACCCAAAACATCTCCATGGAGAAAGAGCTTTAAATTAAACAATCTGTAAACAAAATATTATTTTGAACCACTGGAAAAAGGTTGAAAGTAACACTATTACGAGAAAGATAAATAATGCCTGCCGTTATTCCTACAATAAAAAATAAGTTTTTATGAAAAAAAATTATAATGGGCATTTCGATGAATGCATTTTTTAACTTTTCAAGCCCATTTAAAGCATTAATTTTAATAATTGTAAGGGTCGGTTGCACCAAGACCGGGTTAAATCTTTAGTTGCAAAATCTCTGATGACCAAGTAAACAAAGTTTATTGAAAAATGCATTGCACTTATGTTTCCTAATTATATTAAACCACATTTTAGCAAACCAAAATATTTCTACCAGAAGTGAGCGCTCATTGGTTGGCAGGGGCATTACTTTGTAAACAACAAAGATTACTGCTCGTAAAAAAAGAGAATAAGAAAAGAGGTCGCAATTATACAGAAAAATAAAAGAAGTTTCTAATTGATGTTGTTAGTCCACACAAAAGCATAATTAAAAATTAAAAAACTTACACTGTAACAACAAAAGAAAAGGAGGTAGCGTGGGTCATTGTCAAAAAGGAATTACATGCGTACAAAATGATTGTGGCAGCAATTGATAATCTGCTACGAAAACATAAAAAAAGACAAGGAAAGATGTTGCCAGGGATCGGGCAGAGGTCATAAAGACAGGAGGTTCTTTTCTAGTGTGGAGGACACAAGAGAAACTGCTGTCAATATTGGGTGAACAGTTTGTTCCTGCCTTGGAAAACAGCAATAGCAGTGATGCATATGGAATATGACAAGGTGAGATAAATAATACAATATATTAAATTTTGGTTCATAAATGTTAATTGGCATGCTTATACTGTGCTGTTAATGAATTGGGCAATGAATTAATTGGGCCTTGCCTGTTTCAAGCATAGATATGATAGGTGAGAAAAATCAGGCCCAACTACAAAATTTGTTAAAAAAGTAGTAAACTGTAAAGTAGTCCTTCAAGAGCCATCATATGTGCAGATGTGCTGGGCTGAGGAATTTGTGAAGATGCAAATTGATTTTGAAATGATGAAGAATACGGTGGCATTATGTAAGCCCACTACTGCTAGAGATTTACACAAATTGAGTTTCAAAGTGCCCATAAGTGTGAATGAGCGTGAAACTGAAGGGTATCTTCGGAAGTTTGTAAAAGAACTTCATGATACTATGCTTCCATTGTTCTTGCGCTTTTGCTTCAAGTTGTGTTGAAGATGATAAAAGTGGCATATAATGCGACAGAAGGTGAACACAAGATACCGACAGCACGTATTCGTAATTGCAACTTGTATTCGCCGCATACTTATGGCAATTACTTGAAGTTTAAAGAAACATTCATAAATGCATTAAAATCATGCTATTTTAACATGGATTTAATCTATAAACTGTTTAGGCAATCCATTGCAAACAGGTCTGCATCTCAAGACTCTTTTGATTTGCGTTTTATCTGGCTTGAAAGTTAATTGTTACTAGAGTAGCATTCAGGGCTCCCACTCTGAAAGTTGATCATTTTTCTTTTTTAGGAATTTGGAACATTTTGTTGCAAAATTTAAGGAATTTTAGTACAAATGGGAGCCCTGATGCTGCATTGCTGTCAAACAAGATTAGCTTTTCAAGATGAGAGCAATCTGCATTTTCCAGTGTTGCACATTTATATAGGACACTTAAAGCTTCTTCCAAAAGAAAGGCTTTCATTAATTTTTGTTTATCACATGTCATGACATTCTCAATCTTAAATCTTTGTTGCTTATGGTGTGCATTCAAAACTAAATAACCTATGTCGACACATGTTTGGTAAGCATTATTATAACTGAGATAAACCTCAGCTAGTTTCATTGCACTTAAATATTGGTTTTTAAGCTTCCAGATTCCCAGAGCTGTAATTTGTAAGAAGATAACTTTTTTTGCATTCGAATGTATTTTGAAATTTTGTAAATGACCTTTTTGACATTTTACAAAAAAATTTGTATGGTCAAGTTATCATCATTAAAAATGAAGAAAAGCAACATTTTAAATTAAGCAAAACATTTATTGGGACATTAATTCTAAAATATACTCTTGAAGAATGCAATAAAGCTCTCTTGCAGATGAAGAATTGGTTGGCATATCCAAATGCTGTTCCTCGATGGCTGCGTTACACAATTCATACATGTCTTAATCACATGATGTAATGTCACACTTAAAAGTGCACTTATCACAGCTAGCAAGTATTTATAATTGCTCTACTGGACAGATGCCTTCTCGCTTGTTATGCCTCTGTGGAGCTGTGTACAGCATAAATAGATGACCGCTTATTGTAGTTTGATTCTTTGACTTTGTGATCTGATGAGTGTTCCAAACTAGGGCAACCATGTTCAGGTCTTTCGAAAAATCAAAAAGACAAAAAAAATTATAATAGTTGTTCCTTCTGCGCGATAATGTAAGAGGACTGTAGTTTTTACTAACTTGGTTTATTTAGAAAGTAGATCCTAAATTTTGATACGCAAAAACACAACTGCACAACACAACCCAGCAGCACAACACAATGATACAATTCATACTAACAATTTAATCTTAATTTCTTTATTTGAAAATTATATGCATGCCAGCACGCATGCGCGCGCGCACACATGCAATACGCACTGACTTGCAATACGCAATCGGCAATTTGGCGGGAAAAGCTATCCTTTTCCTTAGCATCCTTCAGGAAATTCAACTATGACGTCAACATACTTCCCCCAGTGACAGGCCAAAGGATAGTCACATTCCTGTTACGTCAAGAATGCAGTCTCGTCACTGGATGCAGGAAAACACAACAAGCTGTCAAGACATCAACAACTCGAGAAACGCCATCTTGTCCCGGATACAGGCCAGTGATCTTTCCTTGAGTCCATCAGTTTCTTGGGAGATTTTCCTCGATAATAATCACAACATCTCCAAGCTTGATTGGAGCGACACGCAAGGTCCACTTCGTTCGCCTTTTAAGGTCGGCAGATACTCCCGTATCCAGTGCTGCCAGAATTAGTCAGTCAGGGTTTGAGCTGCTCACCATCGTCGTCTAAGGTCCACATCAGATGACACAAACCGTCCCAGAGGTAATGCAGCACTACTGGAACCAATTGTGGTTTGGCGTTAGTGCCTCATCGTCATCATGGTCCAAGGACACATGTGTTAGTGGCTGGCTGTTAACGATGTTTTCTGCCTCTACCAAAAGTGTATAGAGGATCTCTTCACATGGATACTGTTCCTTCACCGTGCACATGATTGCTGTTTTGATGGACCGCACTAAACGTTCCCAACTTCCCCCATATGTTAACACATAAGGGGATTAAAGTGTCAGATGATTCCTTTGCATAGACACTCGCGGTTGATCACATCCTGGTTTAAGTCTGCCAAGGTTTTCTTGAGTTTGATTTTGGCATTTAGGAAATTAGATCCATTGTCGGAGTAAATCTCACGAGAGCTTCCTCGGTGCCCGATCAACCGTCTGACCTCAATTATACATGCGTCTGTAGAAAGGCTGATAGCGAGCTCTAAATGCACGGCACGGGTCGTTAAGCACGTAAACAATGCACCATATTGTTTTTCATGTCGATGGCCCACAGTGATAAAAATGGGGCCAAAATAATCGACACCAGTGCATGCAAACGGACTTTTATAAACACACATTTGCGCTTTTGGTAGTGGTCCCATCTCTGGGGGCCGTGGCAATGTTCGTCGGTTTTTACATTCCTTTCACCAACTCCACGCACTCCGAACAAAAGATCGCACTTTTAGTATCCAGTATCTTTGCCGAAGTTCATTTGTTACGAACTCCTGACCTTGATGACCAGCTTTGTGATGATATTCGTCGATAAATAGTTGCACAAATGGATGCTTAGTCCAAGATTGGTGGAAGCTTTGTATACTTACTAAGCATCTCAGCAGCTTCCAATCGCCCTTTCAAGCTGATGATACCATCAGCATCAAGCGATGGACTTAATTGATGTAGGTGACTTGACTTGGGGAGATCATCTTGAATAAGACACTTGACCTCCTCTGGGAAGCTGTCATGCTGAACTTTTTTCCACCATTACTTTTCTGCTTCTTGAATCTCTTGCAGCTGTAATTCCTTGGTGTTACATTTAAGTTGTAAATGACAGCCTGTGATGAAACGAAGCATCCAAGCAGTTGAACGAATTAGCTTGGTCAATGAAGAAAATCTCGATATCTGGTAGGACTAGCTCGACACACATGTAGAGGATCTGACACGTCTTGATCTTGACTTCCAAGGTTTCCTCATCGATGTTTGTGCACTCCTTTTTACTTTCTGTTGGCCAATCCTTTTCAGGTAGACTTAAAAATGGTGGCCCTGTCCACCATCAACTCGAAGGAGAAAGATCCACATCCTGCGTGTCCCTGGTGGCATCATCTGCAACATTGTCTTGGTCGACAACAATCTCCAGTTGGTTATCCCTACTAGTTCTTCAATTTCACCGACTCGATTAGCCACAAACATCTTGAAGCAAATTGCATTGGATCTCAACCAGCACAGGACCGTCTTTGAATCTGTCCAAAAATAACAGGCAAGACCATAATGTCTAGCTCATGATCCAGCATGGCAGCAAGTCGACTTCCCATGACAGCAGCTTGTAGTTCTAAATGGAAAGCTGGCATCAGTTTGAGGAATGCCACTCTGGTCCTTGACATGATAAGTGTCACATAAACATCTTAATCCTGTTGGTATCTCAAGTATGCCAGGCAGCAAATGCCTTCTCGCTTGCATCACAGAACACGTGCAGTTGAATGTATGGGCAATCTGGCATTCTCACACAGTAACACTGTGGGATTTGCACTTCCGTGATCTTTTTTAACTGCGATAACTAGTAGCACCACTTAGCATTCAGTTCTTCGGTGAGCTCATCGTCCCACCCGATTTCTGTCCGCCATACCTCCTGTAGTAAGATCTTGGCACGAATCAGGAGGTGGGACAAAAATCCCAGAGGATCGTACACAGACATCACGAGCCGAAAAACTTGACGTTTTGTAGTTCGATGAAATCCATTGATAATGTCAGGCTCAGTTTTATGAAACTTCAAGTGGTACAAGAAGATGTCCCGCTCAGTGTTCCAATGAAGGCTGAGCACACGTTCTGTGAAGACATCAGAGCCGATCTGAACATTGACCACATTCTTCACATGCAGGTCTAGGGGAATCCTGTCAAGGACCCTCGGTGAACTGCACGTCCAACCACAGATGATAAATCCACCACGACTGTGAACATCGATGACTTCCTTTATGAGCCCAATGGCACACTCATCAGTCTTGGCACTATTAAGGTAGTCATCAACATAATGGTGCTTCTTAATAGCATATGCTGCTTCAGGAAATTCCTCCTGGAATTCCGTTGCATTCCGATTTTTCACATACTATCCGAATGTCATAACCTGCATCTCGACGACTTTTGGTTCAGTGTCACGATTCATTCCTCTCCAAAGAAACCTCTGTGCTTGTTTATCTTCCTCTCGAATCCGAAATTGGTGGAACATCTCCCTGATGCCCCGGAGAAACCAATTGGAAACTTACGGAATTTGAGAAGGACTCCTACTAATGATGACAGAAAATCTGGTCCTGGGAGTGAGGTATCATTGAAGCTAGTGCCTTTAACTTTTGATGCAGCATCAAGAATAAAGTGCATCTTCCCTGGCTTGTTAGGGTTAACAACAGCAAAGTGTGGAAGGTACCAAGTCCGAGGTCCCTCCACTGCTGCTTCTTCAGCTGTCAGTTCCTTAGCATACCCTTTGATCAAATAATCTTCTATCTTGTCACAGTACTGTTTGGCATAAGCAGCATCTCGATCCATCTTTTGTTCCACACAGAGTAGTCTTCGTATGGCTTGTTGTTTGCTTGCAGGAAAACTAGAATCGTCGGTTTTACAAAGCAGTCCCATTTCAAAACGGTCTCCGACACGCTTGGTAGTGGCTTCCAGGATGTCTCGTGCTCGCTTGTCATCTCTGGAGAATGGCGTGTCATTCATAACTTTGACACCAAAGGACTCCGTTGAAAATGAGTCTTTGACCATTTGATAGAGTTCATCGTCGACATTGTCTTGGATCCATAAGCATTCAAGAGGGCCATGATTGATCTTTCCTCTTTGGCCAGCTATGGTTCCATGGACGACATATCCAAGTAAGGTATTCGACAAGATCGGTGACTTTCAAGGGCCACTCATGCACTTCCTGGTCACGATAAGCTCAGCATTGTCCTAACCAATGAGCATTGTTTATTTAGCATTTTGTAGCAATGGTAAATTCACACCCTGAAGATGTTTCCAACGTTGTTGAAGTCTTGAGATGTAAACTGCTTGATGGCGAAAAGGCAGGTCTTTTACAGTTCTAACATTGCCCATCTTAAATGCTTGTTCCATGGATGTCCCCTGGATGGTGACACTGACATGGCAGGAATCCTCCAAACTAACACCATTGGCAGTCTTAAGCTGGAATGGTTCTGTTGTTCCAAGTAATCCAAGCTTATCAGCGGTGTCCTTCTCCATAATAGCAAGTTTGGAGCCATCATCTAGCATGGCAAATGTCTTCACAACTCCAGTAGATCCTTTCAGAATTATGGGTACAAACTTGGTGAGGACCTTGATGTTTTCGGTAGTTGTGTACCCAACAGAGCTAATAGGTAGTCAGCTCTGGGATTCCTTTTTTAATATCCGGGTTGTGAAGCAACGTGTGATGCCATTTGCCACATCCTTCTGTGTCACACTTGAGCTTATTGGGACACTTTTTCACGATGTGCCCCGACTTCATGCATCGAAAACAAAGCCTCTTTTCTTTTATCGAGTTCCATTGTTGGGCAGGATCCAACTTTTGAAACTCATAGCAATCCTTGATTTCATGGCCAGTCTTCTCACACTGCTCGCATTTA
>JAQIXP010005348.1:0-10531 GCA_034700285.1 Proteroiulus fuscus | reverse complement strand
ATTCATTTTTTTTTTTAAATATGCTTTTTTTAATATTCTTTATTTTTAAATATTCATTTTTTTAAATATTCTTTTTTTTTAAATATTAATTTTTTTATTATTCAGTTTTTTAAATATTCTTTTTTATTATTCTTTATTTTTAAATATTCAACTTTTAAATATGTTTTTTTAATATTCTTTATTTTTAAATATTATTTTTTTTAATGCATTTATTCTTTATTATTCTATGCATTATTATTTTCATAGTTGCAAAGTGCAACTAAAATTGAATGATTTCAGTCATTACTAACAGATGGCGCGAAAATTTCTGAGATTTTACAGACCAGGACAATAAGTTTACAAGTGATATGTAAAAATAGGGATTTCCCATGTTCCAATATTATTAATTCTCGTGATTTTTCACATTACAATATGATGCTCATCGCTGGTATATATATACCGTATAATTGATATCAGAAAGTTAGGCATTGGTAAATCGGACAAAGGCAATGCTTTTTCTCTTAAGACATTGAATGGGCAAATGCAATTGATGATGAGATAAAAGTGGATATGTGCATGCTTTGTGTTTGGACCATTATCCCTTAGATTTTTTTATCTCTTTTTTTATTTTGGGGCTTTTTTATCGCTTATACGCTCGAGTGCTAAGAAATAAGCCTTCTTACTATTAAAGTCTTTGTAGTTTTTTTTTTCTTCTATACTTTTTCTTGCTTTTTTTTAAGTGTCCTTGTTTGAATCCTTGCGGTACTCTTAGTTTGTGCCAATGTCGTTTGGGAATACTTAAAAAGGAATTTTATCACGACTCTGTTTCAAACTTAGTTTGGACAGCCTTATATATACGCTTTAAATTTGAGTGCAAAAAAGATATTGAAGCAAAAGAAAACCAAAGGGTTTTTTTTGGCTTTTTTGAATTCAATGGATGAATATTGCCTATTGGTCGAAATGACCGTGTTGCATTTGAAACACTGAGTATTGGAAACGTTTTTTTGGATAGGAAAGTTTATATTACCTTAAGATGGGTCTGGTAAGTGGTCAGAATGATAGAAAAACTCGAGCAAATTGCTTTTTTGTTAGGATATAGTCTGGGAAAGGATCCTTGTATATATCAGGAATAAAACTTAAATTATTGCAAATTTGGCACAAGGAATAGAAAGTAGGCCTAAAGTGGGCCTAAACCTTCAATTGATTTTATCTGTAGAAAATAAAAGTATAGTGAATTGATGCCATTTTGTTTTTTAAACTCTTTGAAAAGGGGCCTATACAATTTTGGGGTATTTTTTTTCCTGTCTTATTTTTGCAATGAATTTTTTCCCAAATTTTGTCCCATTTTATGATATATTTTACACTTGATGACCAATGCTTTTTTTCTTTATAGTTTAAACTATATATCTTGAACTAACTCGTAAGAGCGTAGTTTAATCGGTTGAATAATTTCGCTCTGTGACTGTTGATTCGAAAGAGAGATTTAAGATAAAAACTTTTGCTGTAAAGACCTAAAAGGAGATGGACATTGGTCTTGGAGAAAAATCTTTTAAGCTTTTAAGCTTGTTTTGGACTGAACTTCTGAAAACATTTGAAAAATTTAATTTAAAATCAAGTTAGGCTTATTTAGGCTATATATATATATATATATATATATATATATATATATCAGATTTGGAATTCATTCAAGCAATGTGTATTTTTACCAGCAAAAAAAACCCCTTTGCTGACTTAAATTTTGTCTCTTGGAAGAAAAGTAACATAGGCCTATATTTGGATTTCAAATCCAAGATCTGGAAAGTCATGGAAAATTACAATTATTTATGTTATATTTAATTCAGATTCTGTATATTAATTTTGCACTGAGTTTCTGTAAATATTTCAATTAGTTTTTCAAGATTATGATAGTGACAAAATAACTATTAAATTATTTAAATACCAAATTATATATGCAGTCAGAACGTAGTTTAGTTTACACCACCTAGCAACCAAGAAGGAAACTATAGGTTGTGCATGCATATTTCATTGATATTCCTTAAATTTTGCATGCACAACTTGGGCTTTCATTCGTGGACGATAGGTGGTGTAAAATGAACTAACTTAAGGCGACCTTGTTTGTAGTGCTGTAATTATAGTTTTAACTGATCGTTGGATAATGCAATTAGGGCCAATTGTACCAACCACAGTTAAGTCTTAACCCTGGGTTATTTTGATCATGTGACCGATTTGGGCCAATGAAAATTCAGGAAAGTAGAGAAAACCTAAGCTTAACAGTGGGTTAAAGTTAACCCTTGTTGGTACAATTGGCCCTTATAGGGCAATTTTCTGCCTTATACTAATGCTATCCAATGCATTTTTTACAAGTTTACTTATCATGACATTTAATCAACTTGAAGCCTTCTGGATTGTGCTATATTTACTTCATATAAAAAATTACCAGTTTTGTTACTGACTAAATAAAAAAACAAAATGGCTTCTAAAAAGAAGCGGATATTGGCCGCCATTTTAGTACGGGCTAAACTATAGTTGAAATCTGTTCCTCACAGATGGCGCTCATAATTTGCTATATTTACTTCATGCAAGACTTGAATAAAAAATTACCAGGTGTTGTTACTGAATAAATAAAAAAACAAAATGGCTTCTAAAAAGAAGCGGATATTGGCCGCCATTTTAGTAGGCCTACGGGTTAAACTATAGTTGAAATCTGTTCCTGGCAGATGGCGCTTTTCTGCTGAAAGGAGAGTATTAATCCATATAATGCTTATATGTCAGCATTGACAAAATGGCTGCGTTTTTTTTCTCCCTTCTACTCCATTCCACGGTGATTAATGGGGCCAATTTGAGTCTTCCTGTTTAATCCATCAACTGGCTCCCCTGTATCACCTGATGATGTCCAGTTTTGCCATTCAAGTGGACAGTCCAAAGCCAACAGGTGTGATCTCCCACGGAGCTACTCAAATGCTTCCTTCTAAATGCCACTTTATTGACATTTGTTGGTGTCCATGGCTTCTCTATGGACTTAAATGGCTTCCCTTAGCTTCAGCTTGACAATGTCACACCTTAACTAGCTCAATTCGTGCACTTTTTTTGTTGACTTTTGCCATTGCTTTTACCTCTTAATTCATCGATAGCACACGTGTGTATTTACCAATATATCAGAAAACTATAGACACTTAGGGGTGCTGCCATCTGCTATCAGGATTTTGCATTGCAAACTTCTTTGTGTAATATTGATTATTTTTTTGCTTTAGTTTTATGTGGATAGGCCTAAATTACATTTAGACTTATCTGCGGGATGTGTTTTATAGTCTTTGCTCGCAAATTAATTGAAGGCATTTTTTGCCATTGGAAAACCCATTTTTTCAGTGCATGGTGACTATATTAACCTGGAAAACCTGGAAATCTCAGGGAATTTTATATTCACCCTGGAAAACTCAGGGAATTTTTGAATTGAAACCTGGAATTTTTCAATATCATCTTTTTTATTTTGTATTTTTTTTTAACATTATCCTGAAAATCAACACACAAAAATGATTTGCTGCAAAAATCAAAAATGATATCTTGGCTCTTCAATTGAAAGCAAATTAATGACTAACTTTAAAATTTGTGCATTTCATTTTTTTTTCATTGTTGCAACATCCAAAATAAATGTTTTTTGAACCTGGAAAAATGTGAAAATGACCCTGGAAAACCTGGAAAACTCAGGGAATTTTATTTACAGAAATTTGTAGTCACCATGTCAGTGGTAAATCTTGTCTTTCTTTTTAAGGCAAAGACTTGTTGCAGAAAAAATTTTAATGGAATCTAAAACTGTCATGGCTGAATTAATAACTTCATTCATTGGCTGCCTGTAGGGTACTGAGTTGAATTGAAAAAAACTTGAGCAGACTCCATTGGTACTTGCTCAGTTTTGCACGTGCATGTTCTATATATAGATGCTTAAAGGGACAATCCCACTTTGTGACAAGTGAATCTTAAAATTAAGATTATTAATAATAAAGAAAGGCAGTTTAATTAATAATATTGCAGTTCACCTACCATAATTCAGAAATCACGATGTTTCCAAATAAATATGGTAGGCGCAATTTTTATAATTGTTTCCCACCCAGGCAGAATGGCGCTGCGTACAAGGGTGGGTTCAAGTTGGCTTCACTTTATCGCTAGGCCTATATGGAATAGTTATGCACATTTCTCTGTTATGCAAAAACTTTTACACCATCAAGTTTATTACTAGAATGATTGGCAAAATGACTCCCAACATGGCTGCTTTCAGCCATCGAGATTTTTGTCCACATTGTCATTTTTCACAAATTAATAAATATTGAATGGTAATTATAAATTAAATTTATTCTTGTTTCATCCCCCCCTTCCTATTTCTTGCAAAAGGTGCTTGAGGTAAGGTGGGACTGTCCCTTTAAGCCAAGATCGATGCCAATAGCATTACATCAGGTTTATTTGGGACCTTGCCTTATTGCCTGGTTAAGATTTGTTAGAAATTCTCCCAACTTCTTGTTTGGGAATTCGTTTTCTGTCATCATCATTTGCATGCAGGTTATTTGGCATCTGGGAATTGCACTGTGGTGATTATTTCTCCAACTTTAGTCATCATTTTTTATTTATTAATCCCAAAGTAATAATCACGTGGATTTTATAAACGTCATTCCCGTTGTTCAATGCGAACCCAAGATTCATATCAAAAATCCTATTTTGCTGGCTTTTATAATTAGATGTAACTTATAGACTCGGCTTTTCTAACGTTATCGTCTGGCGTGTATTATTGTATACATAAAACAAATATCATTTATATTCTTAACATCGAATTTTTACAATCCTTTAATTAGCCCCAGTGTGTGTTTGTGTTTGCTGAAATGTCTAACTGGGCCTAGATCTTAATTTCTAATTATTGTTTGCTGTTGCATTTATCTGTTTTGAAATTCGGGCATCTTGGAATTTAGTTATCTCTCTGTTTTAATTTGTAATTTTTGTCTGATATTTTTGAGTGTTGTGTAAACAGTCTGAGAAAGGGTTATTTTTCGACGTGACATAAATTGGAGGTAGACAAGTTATTGGAGACAGCTGCAGTAGGCTTATTGAAAAGCTTAAAGGGACAGTCCCACCTTACCCCAAACATTTTTAGCAAGAAAGAGGGGAAATAAACAAGAAGAGCGTAGAAATTAATTCAATTTATAATTACCATTCAATAGTTATCAATTTTGAAACATGTGAATGTAGACTAAAATCTCGATGGCTGATAGCGGCCATGTTGGGAGTCATTTTGTCAATCCTTCTAGTAGTAAACTTGATGGTGTACTAGTTTTGCGTAAACAGTGAATGACCATAACTATTCCATAGCGATAAAGTGAAGCCAAATTGAACCCCCTTTGCATGCAGCGCCATTCTGCCTGGGTGGGGGACTATTATAAAAATGGCGTTTATCCTCTATTTTAGATTTCTGAATTACGGTATAGGTGAACTGCAATTGTTAATAAGACTGCCCTTCTTTATTATTAAGAATCTTAACTGTAAGATTCATTTAATGTCACGAGGGACTGTCCCTTTAAGAACGGTACTTGTTTTATTGCCTGTTTGACGTCACAGGACTGCATCACGTTACATCTTTGACGTCATATTATTATTTATGCCAAAATGCGAGGTTTACCGGGTGCACCATAAATTTGACTAAAATTCAAAATTATGTATACATTTATTTCTATGAAAAAATTGGATATTTAGGCTAAAGCAAAACAGCATATTTTTGTGTGTAATTCTTAAATGTAAAGTTGCATTGCCAAATCCACCCACCAAGTATAGCCACAGTGTTAGATTGTTAAAATAGTTATTAAAATTGTTAAAAATAATTATTAAAAATAGTTAAAATTGTTAGGAAATCAATTTAACAATGATGTTTTAAGTCACAAGTGTCTGACGTGGGAGTATCCTCCTGATTGTAAGATAAACCCCCCCCCCCCCTCCCCCACTAAATGGCATCTCGATATGCTGATCGTAGGGTACTGAGTTGAATTGAATTGAAATGTGATAAAATGCAATGGATAACATTGTCTTGATTTAGTTATACTGTATTCAATGCATATCCCAAGCATAAAACTATTCCTGCTTCATTATCGACGCCATATTGGATCATGACGTCATAATGCTTGGCGGCTTGAAATGTGCAAATGTGCACACAATGTGCAAATGTGCCCTTTCTAAGCAAGCAAAAAACAAAATGTCTGCCTAAAAGTAATTTCGCTAACCTTTTTTTGCTGGGTATTTTTGTTTAGTATGGCAATAATTTTGTTAATCAATGTGTGGAACGGCTGCCCATAAATTAATTCACTCGTTTCAATTTAGTTTGTATTAAAAGCCATTCGGAGTAATTTATAACTCTTTTAAATTTACCTTTTCTGTGTTTTAAATCCGCTGAGAAAACACTATTTGATACTAGTTTTATGGCTTGGGCCTGTTTAGGCGCCATCCATTATATGGGAGACCATTAGTGCTTTTATTTTTTTTTATCAAAAATTTATAAAAATGCATCTGTATCTTAATTATATTCTCTAATCTGGGCTATTAATTTGTGCGTGTTTTATTTGTATATATATACACACACATATAAACCGACTGATTTATAAGCCTAGTTTTTCTTTTACATTCCATAATGGATTCAACAGTTTGGGAAAATCAATAAATGCAAGTTGTTGACATTTTGGATGTGGTATATAAGGGGAACATGTATTCTACACGTATAGGCAACAAATGGATTTTTCTCTGTGGGGAAACTGCTGTCTTCTTATATAAGAGGAATTTCAAATGGATTTTTGCTTTTGAACAGAATTTGAAATTTGTAACATGTAACAGATGTCCACTTTTGCACGTCCACCCTCAACCTATATCAGTCGGAATACATGCTCTTTTATTGATTGGGTGCTTTGCTGCATGGTGGATTTTTTTTTCTTGGTAATTTGTTTTCGTAGCTTGTATCGAAGCTGTCTGCTTGGTCAGCGATAACCCTTGATTCGTAATAAGTCTGACAATGACATCTCATAAGCCTACTTAGATATTTGCTCTTGCTTATAATATTCAATTTCATACATGGGGCTGACAGTCTGGCTGTAGTTCGGTTGCTATTAGCTAAAAATCACTCGTGACTATCGCTTGGTCAGCTATAACCCTTGATTCGTAATAATTTTTACAATGTGCATCTCATCAATGTGATAATCACCTGTGAATATCGCTTGGTCAGCTATAACCCTTGCATTCTTCATAATACATGTGAGTTAATTGACAATGTGCATGTCATCAATGTGATAATCACCTGTGACTTTCGCTTGGTCAACGATAACCCTTGATTCGTAATAAGTTATTAAGTCTGACAATGTGCATTTCATCAATGTGATAATCACTGTGACTATATACTGAATAGTTTGTTTCTTTGTGTATGTTATCATATTGAGAAACTTATTTGGGTCTGACTTTTGTTGTGTTACTATGTGCTAAGGGTTACCTGTGACCATATAGTGAACAGTGTGGTACCACTTCTTGTATGATATGGTATCACTAATTAGTGATAATATTGAAAAATGTATTTGGGTCTGACTGTAGTTGGGTTACTATGTGCTAAGGGTTACCTGTGACCATATAGTGATCAGTGTGGTACCACTTCAAGTATGATATATGTTATCATTAGTGATAACATTGAAAATAATATTTTCTGATTGAAAAATGTATTTGGGTCTGACTGTTGTTGTGTTACTATGTGCTAAGGGTTGCCTGTGACCATATAGTGATCAGTGTGGTACCACTTAATGTATGATATGTTATCACTAATTAGTGATAACTTTGAAAATAGAAATTTCTGATTGAAAAACGTATTTGGCTGACTGTTGTGGTGTTACTATGTGCTAAGGGTTACCTGTGACCATATCAGTGTGACCACCATCAGTGTGGTACCACTTCTTGTATGATATGGTATCACTAATTAGTGATAATATTGAAAAATGTATTTGAGTCTGACTGTAGTTGGGTTACTATGTGCTAAGGGTTGCCTGTGACCATATAGTGATCAGTGTGGTACCATTTCTTGTGTGATACGGTATCACTAATTAGTGTTAATATTGAAAAATGTATTTGGGTCTAACTGTATACAGTTGGGTTACTATGTGCTAACGATCACAAGTGACTAGTGGCTAGTCTGGTTCAAATTTAAATAAGCTGTTAGCAAATCGAAACTAGTTTTTCAGTTGTAAAATGGGGTTGGGTCTTAATTGACTGCAGATCCCTGAGTTGGATTACTATGAGCTTGGGATCACATGTGACTATGTTGTGACTAATCTGATTCCAATTAAAATATGCATGTTATATGGATGACTATTTTTTGAATCATGGAAGTAAATTTGGATATTTGTTGACAGATTTTTTATGTGATTCTTGAAGCATGTGAGCTTATTGGAGCTAAACACTTCACGACATCATTTTTCATGAAATTTTAATAAATTTTAGTTAATTTTCCTCGATTTCTTAGTAGATTTTTCTGTGATTTTTGGTCTACCATAGTGATTCTTGGTGCGTGACATTGAACTACATTTGGACACTTTTAATGATTCTGCATGGCATTTCTATTTTGCACTTTTAATTTATAGATAAAATTTGGTGGATTTTCTGTGAAATTTCACTGCGGTTTCTCTAAAATGTGTGCTATATGAGATCCATTGGAAGCTTACTAAATTAGAAACAAAATAACTGCATGCTATATAGTGTAGCCTTGCAAGTTGTTGAAATATTAATATATGTAATTGTGATGAGTTTCTATATTTGACTTTGGTTTCAAGCTGTGAATAATTCCAATAATAAGGTTTACACCCCCACCCCCTTATTTTAGTTATTTTTTTTGACATAATATTGCTCCACCTCTATACTTTAAATTAGCTAAAAATCCCCCTGCATTTTTGGTAATATAGCCCCCATGCTGTGCTTATTTCAACATCCACGCACCTTACATTAAAAGCAAGGGGCTTTTTTCTACTTGTAATTACTTTAACAACAGCAAATTAAGCAAATTATGTAATGGAAAACATAGATGAAGTATAATTAGGAAAAAAATATGAGGGACCCTTAATTCCAATTTTAGTAATGTTTATATAAGTGTTGTCAAAACTAAAAATGTTTGATGTATAAGGTTCTATAACTAATCTTAAGTTTAGGCATAATTTGCACCTTGGTTATGATTAGTTTAGCTAGTATAGTATGGTAAAATTTTTTGTAATTATTCTCTTGTATTTCAGAATATATTACAGAAATTTTTTTTTCAAAAAAATATAATAGAATAGTTAATTTTTTAATTTTAGTTTTGTTATATTCAACATTGTTAAAAAAACATTCCTATTATATTCGTGTATTTTTTTTTAAAAAAAAAATTATGTATTATTCTAATATTGTTGGAAAGCAATCATATTCCTGTTGTTTGAGAAAAAATCCTAGACTATTCTAATATTTTCGGAAAATTTTTCTATCATTTTCCTGTATTTTGAGGGAAAAAGAAAGGTATATTTTGTGGAAAATAATCTGTGTAATATTCCTATATATTTTGTGATAAAAATCGGTGTAATATACCTAGTTTTGGAAAGTATAATTATTTCATATATCCTGTATTTTGGGAAAAACAAATCCTACAATATTCTAATATGTTTGGAAAAAATTTCTATTATATTCCCGTAGTTTGAAGGAAAAAGATCTCTGTAATATTCGTATATTTTGAGAAAAAAAATCTTATATTTTTGGAAAGCAATTCTTACCATATTCCTGTATTTTGAGGGACAAAGATCCCTAAATATTCCTATATTTTGTGATAAAAATCGGTGTAATATACCAAATTTTTCATATTCCTGTATTTTGGGAAAAAAAATCTTGCAATAATCTAAAATGTTTGGAAAAAATTTCTATTACATTCCTGTAGTTTGATGGAAAAAAATCTCTGTAATGTTCATATATTTTGAGAAAAAAAAAACTCTTGTAATACTCCTATATTTTTGGAAAGCAATTTTTTTGCATATATCATATACTGTATTTCGGAAAAACACTCCTACAACATTCAAATATTTTTGGAAAAAAAGTATGTTACATCCCTGTATTTCTGGGGGGAAATCCTGTAATATTCCTATATTTTGAGAAATAATATCAGCGTAATATTCCAATAGTTTTGGAAAGCAATTCTTGCCATGCCTACATGTAATTTAAGTAAAAGAAATCTTATAATATTATAATATTTTTGGAAAAAAATTTCTTATTATATTTCTGTATTTCGGGGGAAAAGATCCTTGTAATATTCCTATATTTTGAATATAAAAATCCTGTAATATTCCTATATTTTTGGAAATAAAAAAAACTAATGTTCCTTTATTTTGGAGAAAAAAAATCCAGTAATATTCCTATATATTTTGGGTCACAAAAATGTCCTATTTCCTATGCCAAGATATATAGCAAGTAGTATATAGCACCTATACAGCCCGTAGTTCCAAAACCTGCCACCAGGGGGCGTGGTGGCGCTAGTGTCGCT
>JAQIXP010005347.1:0-10532 GCA_034700285.1 Proteroiulus fuscus | reverse complement strand
CATTTCATGAATTTTTTTCATACTAGGTGGCGCATTGTAGCAAAAACGCTAGCGCCCCTAGCTAAGTCTTGTTCTCTTTACAATCACACAGCTTAGCATACCCTTATCAGTAAAAATGTTCTGTTTCTTTTGCATGCCAATATGCCAATTTAAGGTGACACCAGAAAACAAAAACATACAGCTTACCATTAATTCTTATAATTTACAGGGGCCTGCAAGCAATTCAAAATGAATTCATGTATAGGCATAGTGTATCCTATTGTTCCGTGAGACCTGCATACATTCCTCTAGCTATAAATTTTAGACGAGCAATAATTCAGTGCCTAAAGTGCCTATTTTCTAAAGAAAAAATAACAAAAAAACTTAAAACAAACATTTTATGAAATGATCCAGGCCTATGTTTAGCCTCACGATCGATCAATTAGCTTAACAGTTCACAAACATCCATTCTACCGAAGCATTCTACAGCCTACAAAATTTTATAGGCCTAACCACTGTACCATAAAAATGATGGCCTTCATTTGGGGAAATTGATACACGTAGGCTAATATCTATTACTATATGCCTATTGGATGAAATACTTTAAAATAAGCTCATGCAGGGTATATCAATTTAAAATGCTATTTGTTTAGAGATTGTTTTAACAAAGATATTCCGCAAGTGTTCAATTTTATAAATATGATGTACAATGGCATTAGCACAACATTTTGGTAATGTGTATATAATGGTTTCTTTTCTATTACAAATCGATTACTTAACATTTGCTAGCATCTAACATTTTCCATCCCTTATAAATTCAGTCAAGACTGCGTCACCCTATGTAGTGCCCATTAGCCTATAGGCCTATTCAATGAATTTAGGTCTACCTGGAAGTCTACCGGATATTAAAAATTAATCAAAAGTTGCTGAAGATTGTTATTATTTTAGTATAAAAGTAGGCGTAGGGCCTACATTGTAAAACTATGAAGTACATTAGGCCTACTTGAAAGATTTACAAATGCAATCTTCTCAAAAGATGATTTGAGAAAATTTTCCATTGCATCTCCTACAAATAGTTGATCTTTAGGAATGTGAAATTAAATACACTAGTAGCCTACCTAGTGTATGCACCACATCCACCGTGGTTACACATTGGCCTATATATATTTATATATAACTTAGAAATGTTAGATTTTAATTCATTTGCATCTCAAATGGAATTCCATTTTTCCAAAGTGGAATGCTGAGAGTACTCTGGAGGCTATGTAGAATGAAATTGCTACCATCGTTGATTAAATTTTAAAAAAATATCACACTTTAAGCATATGCCCAACAAAATTAATCAAACTCATGCTTAAAGGGAAAGTCTCACCACATTAAAGTTACCTGTACTTTGAAATGAAAGAACATGCACAAAACAGTTGATAGGATCTATGAGAAGTTGAGATTGAAATGTTAAAGCTGATTTACCAGTAGGCCTACATGTACATAGTCAGTACCGGTAATTCTTCACTAAATGCAAATGAGGGCTATACTGCATAAAAGAGTGAATGGTGAGCAAATGTAGACCTATGATTTTCGGTATATCCCTTCAGCACCATATGTGAGTAAATCCTGTTACTTTCAGTAGGCTAGGTCATTTATTGCCTACTACAGCTGCAAAATACTATAACTGCATTCTGGTTAGTAAAGGCTAATTTACACGGCAAAAGTTAAAGCCCTTTTAGTATTTAAGTCCTTTAACTTGGGCCATGTAAACACTCTCCTTTAGCTGAAGCACTGTAATCATCTTTAATCTCTCCTTTAACTTGAAACAGTTGTGCAATGCACTTTAAATACTACGTGACATCACTTCCTCCTTTAAATCAAGAAGCATTATTAGTATGTGGCTTCATGTAAACAAGAGTACGGTATTTAAAGTCCTTTAACTAAAGGTCTTTTGCTTAAAGGCCCAAAGTTAACTGTTGCCGTATAATAGAGCCATAAGTCTATATGGTCAGAACTGTATAATAATTTATGCAAATAATGACTAGGCACTGTAGTCTAACGTTAAAATACAATTGAATAAAGGATTCTTAAAAAAGGTGTTGGCCCCGTGTATATGCACATATTCCTGCAGGGAGAGCATAGTTTGAACTGGCTGCATTATTCAAGCATTAAAGAAATAATATACTTTTACATTTAATTATTTATTAAAAAGTTAATTTACTTTGTTTAATCCTGACTGAAGTAGGCTACAATTGCGTTGTCCAATAATTACTCACAAGTGTCTTTGTCTCTAGGTATCAACCCAAGTGTATGGTGAGTGGTAAACAAGGTGTGTGTAGCCTATATATACACATCAGTTCGGTATGCACAAAATTTGCTCTTAACATTCGAGGTTATCATTCCTATTGTCCACGGCTTACTCAAGGTAAACAATGCTTATAGGCCTCTATAGTGTATGCCAATCCATGTATCATATCAACAGAAGCCAATAAGTAAAGTAATAAACATTGACAGTTGACTACAGGTGCAAATTATTCCATGTAACAAATATCAAATAAATACAATTTAGCTATATTGAAGTCCATTTAAGCAATATGCATTCAGATACAATTATACTTTCACCCAAAGAACATGCTTTTAACTGCTGTTGTCACAGATCTCCAGGTTTTTATAGAAAATGTGATAAGCCCCCTATTCAACTGTTTCAACAGAAAATATGAGTATAGAAAAAGTACGGTACCTAGGCCTATACACTCTCTAAGATCTGTATATCCATGGAATCAGCTGCAGTTGGGTCATTTTAAAGGTGATACAGATAATCACCCATACCATCACCAGAATACGGTACTAAGGCTACTATAAATGCATGTCCTAGCTTGGATAAATGCCCAAGATACATCGGTACCGGAGGTAATTGCATATTATAAGACGCTGGAACGTTTGCAAGAAAAAAGCAAACTCTATACATGTATTGGAATTATTAAGCGGCAAACATTATCCTTAAACATATCCTTAAACGACAATTTAGACAAACACGGAAAACAAGAAATAAAAAGGATTAATTGTAAAACGCATATATGACATTGGCCACTGTGTATATTCAAAACGACATCTGCATGAACACAAGCCAAATGGTCACATCTCCAAACCACAATATTAATTAATTTTCATAATTTAGGCTTTTACTTACCAAAACTGAGTTTATGAAACCTCAAATAAGATTTTACAATCCATTAATTCGTGTCGTTTCATAGTATTTGGTCCAAGAAAATGCACTTTGGGCTATGTATTGAACACTCCAGGCGCCATATTTTTAATCCATTGCGACGTCAGACCGAGCGGGGCGTTTAAAGCCGAATTCAGAGCACTGTTATTGCATTAAATTTATATATAAATACACCAAAATGGCCAGCACACCTTAAATGAATCATTCTTTGTAGAGATAATACACTAATCACTGCTAAGAAGGCTAAAAAAGTATTTTTTTCAGGCCGCAAAACAAACGATAACCTACCATTTCAAAACTCTGGGATAATTTAAGCATTTATATGGGTATCCGTGAACGGAATATAGGCAATGGCGGCGCTGCATGCCGGTTCTCGTGGCATAAATGTTATTGTGCTTTTAAAAATGCAGCTAATTTTTTAAAAAAAATAGAAAAATTTCTTTTAAAGCAAACACATCCATGTCTTATTATTCAGATCCCTCAGGCTTAGACTTTTCAAATAAAGTTTCTCACATTTAAAATGCCGGTAATAATGTTATAGGCCTACATAATTGCATAATGTCATATTTGTTTTTCAATTTCTTGTATTAAAGTGCATGGTACGTTCCCAATATGGGATCAGAATTACAAAATATGAAAAGGAATTATAAAAAAACTCGATTTTTATTAGTGTTTAAGGAATTTTATGTAATCATTTATAGCCTAAAAAAAATTACCACTTTTCATTTTATTTTCAGAAAAATAAGGAAAGAGACCAAAAATTAATTAATGGCTTTTCAGGACGAATTATTACTTTAGTCAGCCCTTTAGTCTCTTTAATATTTTAGAAATTTCATTGTAATTCAATTCAATTACAAATACCGGTTCCATATGCTGTGGTCACAAGGCTTGTCAATGATTATGGTGACAGGTGCAAATTTTTTGGTAATAAATGCATATAAAAAGAACCATCTTTAAAATTTAAGCTTTAAGTTAATTTAATTATTATTAAGCAAAACATTAATATCGGTAACAAATTTATAAATATAATCAAATTTGTGGAAAAAAAGTAATGCTTTCATAAGTCTACGCACAGTCAAAAAAAAAGCTTTCTAAATTTACAGAAAAAAATAATATCACTCTAAATAAAGTTATGAGTTTAAATTTTGCGAAAACAATTATCTCACAGGTGGTAAAACATAATTTTAATGCAGTTAAATACCATATACATACAAGCAGTCAATTAGAAAATGACTTATTTGGTTTTTAATTTAGGTTTCTTTTGATTAATAAGATACAAGGGTCCTGATCGAAACAATAGTTGGTAATAAATAAATGATGCAAAAGTGCAAACTGCTGCTATCACAAAGATGTATTCGGCATGATTTGGATACGGAGTTCCACAAATAGCATACCATGAAAGACCATTTGGAGGTGGCTTACCTTCTGGAAGACAGTGCCAGTCAAAGGGTTCATTATAGTCACTTGTGCAAAGATACGACCGTTTGTTAATGACCTAAAATATGTTCAAGATAGTTTAGAAAATTATTCTATATGCCAACGAAACAATAAATGCATACGCACTTGTCCTATAGGTGTGTGAACAGGTGTCAATTTGTCACATGGGCCAGTTGGCTCGTGCAGTCCAACTGAAATTGCATTTTCGGGCTTACTGAAGATAACGAGGAGTACATACAAGATGTAATGGAAAATGAGGTAAAGCTTTAATATCCCACAATTTACTTTTGTGGCTGCAAATTATCAAATAAACATGAATTAGAATTTTCATTACCGTTTATCTTTTGAACAAACTATTTTGGAATGCTGAATGTTTCAAACATTTAATTGAATACTTCTTTTGATGTGTAAAAGTAAAGATAAAAAGGAAAACAATACAAAACTTAGTTTTACAAATGCTAATTTGTAACGACATGTCCCAAATGTTTGCAAGTACATGTACCAGCTTGCTAATTTTTGTTGTGGAAATAAAAACTTATTTTAAGCAAATAATTTATGTATATAGCATCCAGCATTGATTTTCCTCTGATCTGCCATAATTAAGTTACACAAAACCTTCTCGATCCTTTTAATCTCTTCCTCCCCTATTCTCAAGATACTAGCCAGAAATTTAAGTGCTGTACAGGATTTGGAAAATTATGATTATCATGGGTGGGACAACCCCCCTACCAAATGGCATCATTATATGCTGATCGTAGGGTACTGAGTTGAATTGAATTGAATCATTATAAAGCAATTTTCCTCTCCTACTCTTCATATATCTATACCAGAGATTGCAAAACTAAATATGTATAAAGGATATTCATATTTCATAAACATTAAAGTTTTGGAGAAAGGGAAGGGAGATAATGTTTAGTTTTTTAGCCATTGTGGGCATTTACAAATCTCTACCTTACCATTCTCAGGAGGTTTTTCACTAGTTCGCTTCCTATCGAAACTCCAAGCCATCAGCCCGATGGCCATAAGTAAGAAAAAAACTATGTTTTCCGTATGGATTTTAAAAAAGTCGTGAACCGGATGGTAAAGCGGGATAAACTGGAAAACGCCACCTGGCATACCACAACATCCAGCTATAATGCAAACCAACAGCTCCTTCCATAAACTAAAATAAAAAAATAGAAACAGATGTAACATTCCATATTGCACAATACGATATGTTTCAATCCTATATTTACCATCCACGTTGGGCATCTAAACTGTCCTTGCCAACAATTTTCTTCCGCAACACATTGATAAAGAAAGAAAGGCTTGCAGCAAAAGTAGTGTGGAAATAATAACTTGTCCAAGGCACCCAATAATGTCGGTCATACACGTTAGGATCCGTGTCGTGCCATACCCACCATGTCAGTTTAATTCCCATGATGTCATATGGCATATCAATGAGCACCACACAAGCCCCAACTGCAATCATATTGTTAAATTAAAAAATAAATATGTAAATAAATATTTATTACCAAATCTGATCTGCCTTACCCACAAGCGGCTCAATAAATCGTGGTAACTTTAAATGGGCAACGCCTACCGATGCAGTATATATAAAAGATGGATCTAAAAATGACATTATAAAATTGTTGAATAAATACCTGTAATTAAATTATGTATGCTAGACTATTGTTGAATCCTCACATCTTATTGTTGAGAAATAAATAATTCTTAAAATTGGACAATTAGGACTAATTGTGGGCAAAAATTGACTAATTTAGCTTACATAAGTTGTTTTTTGAATATTTAATAAAAATAATTTAAAATTTAGGCAAATTACAACAAAAGAAAAAAAATAATCATGAGAATCAAAACATACACAAAAACATGATGTGCAAAGGTAGACGTCCCCCTAGTAAAACCACAGAACTCTGCGCATGCCAGAAATTATCTAAATCTTTTAGATTGTACACTACTGATTCCAGAAAGACTCCATGGCATATGGTGGCAAGCCACAGGAATGGATATCGCCCACCAGTCTTCAATGCTGAAATTCAGAAAAGTAACACTTTTGATTATCCACACCTCAACATAAATTTATGAATATATTTAGAAACATTCAAGAATTGAGTCCCATATGTAATGATTTATGATTGAATATATTTTAAAGTATGAGCAACAATAATTTAATAATAGAAAAATGATATTAAAGTTTAAAATATACAGCATGTTTATATTTTTATTTTTCATGTTTTATAGTTTATTGATATTCTAAGTCTTTAATTTTGTCTCTGTCTTTCTTAATTTTTATATAATTCAATTTAAAAAAAGCAATCCTATGAACAAAAATTAAAATTAACCTGACAAATATACAACCTCAATAATAAAATAAAATTAACTATAATAAAAGCAATATTAATAAACACTCAGATATTTTGACAAATTCTGCAGTCCCATAGATGGATATCAGCATTGATTTTGTTCTAAACGGATTAACAACGTTTACTGATAAATACAGATACATGCCTCCATTTTTTGTATAGTAAAAAATTTGATTCATAAAATTTATAAATCTTGTTTTAGTACTTTTAGCTATTTCAAATAAATATTAGACAGAACTATAAATAAAATTCTGTTAATTGGACAAGGTTAATGAGACCTTCAAATGCTGCTGCTTATCAAGGATTTTGAATTTTGCAATGCTTTGAAAGCCAAAATATATTTTCAAGGCATTAAAAGTTATTAAATTATAATTATATTATTCATAACAAATTTACCATGTATTAGTGTGAGGAGTCCTCCAACGAAGAAATCTAGTTCATGAGCATAATTAGTAGGCTGTTCTTTCCACAATTGCTTCAGATCAGAAAAAGTCACTAACCATTCTGAAAACTAAACGCAAATTTCAATAAGGTTAATAAGAATATGTTTTTTTTTTTTTAATTTTTGTATACAAAATATGGTCGGTCACTTACAGAAGCATTATTCCATGGAGAATAGAGCTGCAAGTGTTCACCCATGTTGACAGCGTGGCTTCTTGGATACAGTTGTCTACAACCTTGACCTCAAAAAATAAATGTAGCTCAACTAGGCACTATCAGATACAGATAAGTGATTATCATTGTGCTTTATAAACCTTAAAAATAATAGGTTTATGTAGAAAGTAGAAAGCTGGATTCAAACTATATAAAACATGGCTATATTACAAATTCGGTTATAAGCTTGTCTTACAACTTGTTATATAGCGCCATATATGACGTGTTATTGAATGATACCGTACAATATTAAATAATCGTTAATAACTTAATATAATATGCTCTCACATTTATTTTCATAAATCACAAATGTTTAGCAAAAGCAAAACAAAGCATACCTGCTAATGCACAAATTGTAAATTTCACATTATATAATTGAAAACAATAAATAAATCTTAGTAAATATTGAACAATAATATTAATGTATCTTATAGGAACAACATTAACAACATGAATAAACAATATTTTAATTAAATATGAAGAAATTTTCTTAAAAAGTTAAAGCTTCGTTAAAAAAGAGAATAAATGCAAAATAAAAAAATTAAATTTGCTATTTTATAAAAATTGATAGTAGTTAAAAGAATACATTTGTAAATAAGAAATAATATAATGGAATTATTTTATACCCTGCATTGAATACTTTCAGAAAGAATGCTACAATAAATAATCTGCATGTTTCAATAATAAGCTGTGCAAATATGGCATCACTGCAAGAACAGCAAGGTAATATAACTTTATCTAAATTCTTTAGTACACTAAATTATATTAGCCTTTAAATGTAACTTTCAAAATAAATTACATTTTAACTGATTGAAAACTAACATACTTTATCGTTTTTCATTTATTTTTTTAAATGAATAATCAAAAGATTATTGCATGCACTGTATCTAGCTTATTTTCCCACACTCTTGCACAAGTCTAATACTAATATCAATACATTGAGTTCATTTCTTTTCTTTTTTTTTTAAATTACTACAGATATGTTTCGATGCGTGCATTCTGGCATGCTTTTTTAATGCCCACCTATCCAAATAGTTTCTATTCATAACTTATTGAACACTTGCTATTTAACCGATACTGCATTAAAATAATAAAAATATTTCCATAGTTTGCAGATTCAATTGGATTTCAAGTGTTGTAGAATTTCAAATGGCAATTCATGATAATTCTATTTATTTAAATCAACTGGATAACTTTGAGTGGGTTATACTCGCAGATCCCTAAAACTAACTCTAAACTACTCTTAACGATATCAACTTATTTAGTATACCGTACAGCCTGTTAGGTGCCATCAATTAGTGCTCTCCAAACTTCAAAAATATATAATACTAAAGTCTTGAGGAAAAATATGTAGTTTTCAAAAACTTAAAACGTAAAATAACAAAAATTAAGTAGTTTATTTAATATATCATATATCTAAATATAAGCTTATATAACTATTTTGATCCAATTTCTCTATATTGGGTGACATTCAATAATTACAAATCTGACTATATAGGTTGCCTGACCATTTTCATGTCATTTCCCTGATTGTCCTTAACCTTTTTGTTCTGCTTAAATTCTCTAACATTATATCACAAAATATTCTCCTTGAACGTAACAATCATTGCAATAAAATGGTATTTAAACCACAAGTTTGTTTTTTGAATTTAACAATTATAAATTATATAAATGAACAACGTTCTTTAGATATTTAACATTTTTGTATCATTATTGTCTCAATTACAAACATTAATGTCATAATAAAGGCTTGCTACAAATTCCTACGCAAAATGTGCATTAAATGTAAGCTATAGTTGAGAATTTAATCTTTTCGAAAACCAGTACCGCCATACCTTATGGCACTATGAAAATACTGCAACAGTAAATTTATCTAGAGAGGGAGCAACATCTATGCCTTTCTTAAGAAAAGTTTAACTGCACCTTTGTTACAGACTAAGGCTAAAGGTGGATGTTGTATCAGAATATGACTTTTTGCAATTATATATGCAATTGCTAGCATTTACATCAATACTGACTGGATGAAAGTTAAAAATACATGAGCTTTACTCTTGAATATTTATGTTAATACTTCACATTGTTTAGGAAAGTTAAAACCTTTATGGAATGTTTGTACATATGTATTCCACGACTCACTAACCTTATCAAAATATATAGACCAGGTTGAACCAGGATCATCATACATAATTCACTGAGCATTACAGGTTAGAAATAACGTGTGGCCTCAAATCTCATCAGGAAATCTACCTCGAATCTGTCAAATTCCATTATGATTTTAAAGTAAATTATATATTTTTGGGGGGTCAGTTATATTATATTTTTCCTTTAAAAAATATTACAGCTAAAATTATTAAAAACGTTTTGTAATCACTGTGATATTCACTAAAAATATCGCATATTCGCAAATTATTTCACGATGAAATATAAAGACCATCTCTTCATATATCATTTTAAAGCTTAAGCTGCTATTGTACAACTACGTTCTCACTTGAGCATTTGGATATTTCTTTCTTTCAATTCATTTAATTAAAATTTGGCATATGACTTTGGAATATATAATAAAATACGAGATTATAAAGTACGAAGACAGAATATTTGGGGATCGTTTTCAGCTGCTGCTTAATCTGTAAATGTAACTCACAGAATATAACTAGAATGTTGGTGACAAAATCGAGTATTAACTCTGATAAGCTACACATTCTGCAATTAGGCCTACATTAATAGAACAAGGTTTCTTCTTCCAATATATCCTTGTACGAATCCAACAACATTGTATACTTTGAATTAGATTGAATATCTGAAACCAAGACAGGGTGTCTACTGAATTATCAAAGTAAAAAATTATGACTTTTCTTGGCCAAAAATAATGACTTTTTCATGACTCT
>JAQIXP010005346.1:0-10532 GCA_034700285.1 Proteroiulus fuscus | reverse complement strand
TCCACCCCCCCCCCCCTTTAGCAAAATCCTGTATCCGTCCCTGATAATAGCCAAATTTACATGTTAGGCACCATTTTTCCACAGATTTCGGCAGGCACAAACTGTTGCTAGCGCCCTCTTATGGCATGCTTGTCTACATGTTTCATTAGCGCTAATGCCTTTTATCCTGTAGAGGGCGCTACATACTGTCAGCATAATGCCGTCTATATATTTGGGTTTTATATTTCATCAAGATTCATGTATTCAGGACATTTTATTCAATGATTGGTAGGCTCAAATCAAATTGGAATTTCCATGAATTTTATAATTTTTCACGCTCTTCTCTTCCTACAACCAACTTCTTTTAAAGTGGGACTTTCCTCTTTTAAGTTTTAATGTATTATTTGATATTTAATGTATACATTTATCCATTCCAATTCCATGCTTTATTATAAAAAATATATAAATTTACTGTTTAAGCATGCATTTAGCTACTATCCAGTTCCACAAAATCTAGTCAGTGCTTTAAAAAGACACAAAAATGGCAACTGACCTTCTGTTCGACCGGTTATTTGAATTGTTGTTTCCTTCGTAAACCATTCCGATTTTGTAGTGGGAATAACAATTTCTGATAAAAAAGAAATACATGCAGAAATATTGGTTGTAGTAATGAACAGAATAGATAGAAAACACTAAGCATGCTAAAATAATATTCTTATAATTGAGGTGACTTCTGTTGTGTTTTATTTTGCTCGTGTTTTTGCATAATTTGCCTTTATATTGTGTTTTAGTTATTAGTCTTTTGTAAATTGACTGCATATGTATCCATTGGAGGGTAGCAATCACATTTTTAACAATGTCATAGTCACACAGTAAACCAAAATAGTTTCTAGACCTAAAACCTACAAACAAGATGGAGGAGCTATGAACTTTTTCACGATTAGATTAAAAAAATAATTTGGAATAAGTTAGTTTCTATGACAGGACATCACTGCAAATACCAGTAACAGTTTGTGATTCATTCTAAGAAGTGGCTTGAATTGTGTTATTTTTGTAACATGACTCTGAGGTGTAGGTAATAGGTACAAAAATATTTGCTTACTTACCAATTAACTGAATGGAGCCTTCTGATTCTCCTAGGACATTTTTGGCAGTACAATTGTAACTTCCAAAATCTCTTTCTTCGACTCCTCTTATTCGTAATGTAAAAGTAATTTCGTAGGATTCTACTTTTTCTAACACTTGATATTTGGTGCTAGATATGAGCATGTCGCCATTTTCTCTCGTCCAATAATTCACTGGCTTTGGCGACGCTTCAATCTGACATTCCATTGTGACGTCACTTCCTATGGGCGCTCCTAAAACTTGCGTTGGAACTTTCACTTTTGGCTTTACTGAAATTAGTGGGAATAGAATGATTTTTTAAGTTTTTGAAAAATAATTTTTTTATGGAAAACAACATTTAAAATGTTTGGTTTCTGTTATTTGTACTTAAACTAGTCAGTAGGTGATTATAGTCAGTTCCAATAATTTTTGTCCCTGGGCCTGCCACCTAGCGTCAGCGTTATTTTCATCAATTGCAGTTGCCTGCCACGAGGGCTTCCATTGGCTCTCTGGAGCATCAGGCAAACTGTAGGTTAGAATTTATCTACTTTTAAAACCCAAACCTACAAGGCAATAAGTTAGGATCTCAACAGCCGACGAATCCTAACCTACAGTTTGCTATTTGCACCAGAGAGCCAATCAAAGTAATGTGTATTGCAACTGCAAGCAATGAAAATTCAACTGACCCTAGGTGGTGAGCCCAGGGCCAAAAGTTATTGGAACCAACTATAATATTGGAAAAATAGCTTGGTATTTTAATGGAGGTTCAAAGTAATTAGAAAATCAAATAAAAATTATTTTGCATACTGGGTATTACTTGGATTTTGGATAGTAAATTTAATTAATATTAATAAAAGTATTTTAAAAAATTATTAACTACTTAAAATGTTATTATATTACTTACTTTGAAATTATTTGTTTTAATATACATCAGAGTTGCACTATACCAATGTGCTTTTATGCTTTTAGCCAAATGAAAACATGCTTTTTGAAAAGGGGTCAGTTCATTCTCATCCTGTATAATATAGTTCTCTATTACTAATCTGGTTACACCATTATTAATTTTTTAATTATCTCTGGCAGAAATCCTTTTTAATTCAGAAAAAAAATGTACTCACGCTAAATTTAGCATAAAGTTGAGCACTAGGTAATGTAATTTTCGTATGCTTCACTTGAGTGTCAATTTAAATTTTTCTGCTTGATACTTCGGTCTTTTTCTAAATTTGAGTAAATTAGATTTCTGCTCGACTAATCAGTCATCATTAACTTATTCTTAATTATAAAATGTATTTGCTGTAGTTTCTACATTATTACATTTAAATTCTGCGTTTAGTAGTATTATTGTTATAATGCTTTCCATTTTTCGCTCCAGTTCATTCCATAATATAGATATGAAAACCATAATCCAAAAAAAATAGTCATGCATTTTGGTAAAATTTTTGCAATTAAGATAAAACTATTTATGTCACATTATAACATAGGCTTAAGTTTATATGCTTATATGCTAATTACTTAGCATACTAGCTTAAAAAGAATTTTTTTTGTATAATTTTTTATCTACTTTTTAAGCTTATTAGTATCATGATGTGCTTAAAATCTCTCAGGATATAAATGAAGTAGAATCTTTTAAGTTATTTTTTAATGGATTCATAGAATTTTAATGGATTAGATTTTTACAATTTGTATTAAATTAAAAGTAATACTTACTATTGACTTGTACAAATAATCTTTTGCTGATTGAGGGTGGTACCCCATTGGACGCAATGCAAAGGTAAGCACCCATATGCTTTCGGGTGACCTTAGTGAAATTTAGGACGTCACCGTCCATTATTGGAACTAAATACACCAATCAAAATTTAGACAATTTTAAATGTTTGTCTATTATTACTTTTTTTGCATATGAATGAATTATGAAGGGCTCCCACAATCTGTAAAAAACTGGAATGTCAGGAAATTTCTGTGGTAAATTGTTTGATTGAAAATGTCATGATAAGTAAGGGAATATCATCCTAGGTCATTATGATATTTTTTTGTGTGCAAAATTTGATATTAGCTGCTCAGTATTATGCTAATTGGTCAAGTGCAAATATTCAGATGACCTGCCATGAGGCTAATAGAATATCCCTGTAATAAAAGTAGAATTACTTTAGTCATAATGCCTACCGCAAATCTTCTGAAAAGCGCCCATCCCGAGTTTTGGCCCAGACTCCCTATTTCGCCCAGGTAAATTGCAAGCAATGTGAAACGATGCTAAATGCAAAAATTATTAATTTTAGTGTATATGGAGTTGCTATGAGATTCCTAATATGGCTGACAAAAAAAAAATTATAATAATTAACATTATTAGCCTACTTGATGACATTATGAAAAATTTGTATGTTCTTACTCAAAAACAGTTTTCACCAAATCAGGCTTTTTTGACATAGATTGTCTTAATAGTAAGTTTGGTTTAAAAGGAATTTCCTATCTCTCATTAACCCTTTTCTTTCCTTCATTTTTAATATGTGTCCATGGATTTAGAATTTCAAAGCAAATGGCCTGTATGATTTTTGGTCATGAAAAATGGTAGTTTGGTGAGGGAAGAACCATGGCAAGTCAGGGAAAATTGTTTTCATAAAATTGTGGGAACCCTGTATCAGTTGTAAATTACCTTTAACTTTTTCTCGTGTATTCATTCGTACAATAATTGGTCGGCCATCTTCCCTTCGCCACGTGATTTTTGGCTGGGGGTATCCAGTTGCCTTACAGTACAAGGACACATTACCACCCTCTGTAACTATGACGTCGGAACTAGATTGTTCGTATATTATATCAGGTGGAACTGAAATGACAAAGAAAAAAAAGAGCATATTAAATTTCACTCCATCAAAACTCAATTTCTGCAACGTCTTTTGGAAAATTGTTTTTAAGTGAATTGTGGATAAAAAAAAAGAAAAAGAAACACTTAAGGTTATGAATTTTCTTAACTTTGACAAATTTAATAATTTAGAAATTATATTTCTTATATAAAGAAACAGATTTTGGCTTGGTGGTGCGGGTTGTCTTGAAAGCTGCATTACATTTAAACTTGAGTAAAAAAAATAAACTGCGGTTTTAAGTCAGCTGATGGTGTACCTTCACAAAAATCAATATTATGGAGAGATATCAGAAGAAATACAAAGTGTGTAGCTACTGGTGAACCACATAAATTCTGGAATGATATTTATCCTAAATAGGATTTTTCATCTAAATAGCTATACTTTGCCATGCAGATATGTAAATACCAAATGCTAAAATTTCAGAGTTAGATTTCTTGGTTACTTAATTAGTACTTAACTAGCAACTGATTTTTGTGCTGATAGCCTGAAGTGTATGATTTGGTAATGTTTATAACCTGATATGTGCTTAATTGCTAGCTAATATACATGTACATGAAATGACCCGAAGTGAGTATCTTGTTGTCAACTAACTTCATCCTCAGTAACATGCACATATGCGCTTTAACTGTGCACAACCAGAAATGCGTATAAATTGAAACTGCATTAAATAGGAGGACTCTGTTCCTAAGGTAATTGTAAAGATCTAAGAGTAAAGTATAGAACTGAACCCAACATGGGAAATGTGTATAAATGGAAATAGCCTGACCATGAATGGTGCATAATGCTTCAAATGCGTATGGATATATCTACTTCCATTTCTGGGTTTTATGTTTAACTAGCTGGTCGACCCGCGACTTCGTCCGCGTGAAATTTGCAGAAAACCTACATTGAAGTATGCTGTGTATGGGCAACTTGCTTTGTATAATAATAATAGTAATAATAAATTTATTTATCCTAAAATGGAACGGAACAACAATGGGAGATAAGAAATCGCCACTTACAAGTAGTCCTAAATGTGAATATGAAATATATAAGCGAAATAAAAGCTCATGCAAACTATTAAATACTGATAAAAACCAATACAATAAAAGGAATCAGAAAAAGCTTATGTATGAACATACATAAACCCCCGTTAATATCCCGTAGATCCCTTTCCGAGTGGAACTTGGAATAATCCTGGCTATGCCTTTTCCTCTAACAGAAAAAAAAATAAAATGCCCCAATATCATGTTTCTAGGCCTAGCGGTTTGGTCCGGGTGCCAATTTTTTGTAGATCACATTATTGTCCGGAGCTCCCTTTATGCTCCAGTGGAATTTGGAAAAATGCTTACTACTTCTTAGCCTACATCACTAACTTGTAAGTACAGGCACTTTTCAAATTTCATGTTGCTAGGCCCAGTGGTTTAATTTGGGCATAAATTTTCTGTAGTTCACTTTATTGCCCATAGCTCCCTCTAGGAATGGAATATGGAAAGATGCATACTACGTCTTAGCCTACATCACTATAGAAATATACTGTCAAAATTTCATGTTTTTAGGCTTAGCGGATTGGGCTGGGCATTGATTATGTGTAGATCACTATTTTGCCTGTAGCTCCCTCTAGGAGTAGAATATGGAAAAATGCTTACTACGTCTTAGCCTACATCATTAAGGAAAGATACTGTCCAAATTTCATGTTTCTTGGCCCAGGGGTTTGGCCTGGACGTCCATTATCTATAGATCACTTTTTTGCCCGTAGCTCCCTCTAGGAGTAGAATTTAGAAAAATTCCGACTATACCTTTTCCTATATCATGAAAGGAATATACAGTCAAAATTTCATGTCTCTTGACTCAGCGGTTTGGCCCTGAAGGTCAATTATGCGTAGATCACTTTATTGCCCGTAGCTCCCTCTAGGATCGGAATTTGGAAAAATCCCTTTTTATCCTGTGCCTACGTGATATAAGGCATAACATCCAAATTTCATGTTGCTAGGCCCAGCAGATTGGGCTGGGCGATGATGAGTCAGTCAGTCAGTCAGTATGTCAGGACATGTTCTTTTATATATATATAGATTCAGAAATTGGTAGTTTTAATATTAATATCTATTTCTAGTAGAAGTAATTTGCATCACTGTATGTATACATAATTCAAAGACTAGGTTTTGGTTGATGTTTAAATCCAGTTACTTGTAAATTTTGTTATAGGCAAATCTGATTCGATTCAATTCATATTATACCTTATTCGGTTAAGCAGGTGATCCAATTATATGTATTTCCTTATTAGTACCAGAATTATTATATACCGTTACAGATTTGGTTATTTCAATTTATACGTAGGCCTAAATCCATATTATATGCATTTCCAATTCCTGGGTGTCTAAAATTATATGTAATTTAGGTTATACTTTATTCATATGCACTTCAGCACACCCATATTGTGCTGTGCTTTATAAATGCTTGTGATTTGAAATCAATCAACCAACCAACTATCATGTAAAAATACAAGGTGCACTATGACAAATATGGAATTCTCCCATATTAGGCATAGTTTTCTATTTATATAAAAATATCTGAATTGTGTTCCATCGTTGTATTTATTCACTACAGGCCGTATGGTTTTTATTCAAGACAGAACTTCGATGAAGATACAAATTGTGAATATTTGCTGTTCTTAATTATGGCTTCCGGAATTATATATCTATGAAACATACTATGCTTGTGAGCATAGCAACGGTGCATACTCATGCTACCTAAATTGCCCCTTGAAGGCATTCTACTACAATTTATAAAATATGAATTATTAGTCAATTTATGATTAAATGAAAAAGATAAAGAAGCTTTGTTGCATAGTTTTATACTTGTATGCAGTTAGTGTGCAAAAGCAGCCATAAGGATGCTTTTTCGTTGCCATTGCTTGTTTGTGATATAGTTTAAGTTATTCTTGCAATTTCGTTTGCATTCTTGTGGTAAACGTTTATTGGCTCGAATTTAACGTCATGAACTCGTGTCTCCTTTCATTATTGATAAGAATTGGATGAATTTAAAATAAACCTTCTATAAAACATCAAAACCATGAGGGTAAACCATGGGTTGTGGATTCAATGGCAGCAGCGGAATCTCATGTTAAGTCAATTCAATTCAGTACCCTATACGATCAGCATATCATTATGCCATTTGTTAGGGGTGTTATCCAACAATCAGGAGGATACCCCAAGTCATACAGTTGTGACTTAAACATCATCCTTAAATGGAATTCCTAACAATTTAGAATTATGTTTAGGAAGATTTATTACATTGTCATAAGAAAATGGACCAATAATTAAGCATCCGTTCTAGCATGAATTTCATTCAGAGGATTAGGGTGAAAATGCCTACCTCTAGCGTTAGTATTTGGCTTAAAGATCTGAAACTAAATTTAAATTGCATGGCAATTAAACCTTTTAAACAAAAATATATGCTTAAATCTTCTCTTCGAGAACGCAATGATTTCCAGTTTAGAGAATGTAACATCTCAGGCAGACTATCAGTCCTTTGATAATTACCTTTTACAAATCTGGCAGCTCTACCACTGATCTCTAAAGCCTGGATCGAGCATCGAGCATGGCGCAGTGAAGCCAGCGTTCGCCATCTTGTGATTATGATCCACTCCCCATTTTCTAATGTCCTTATGCATTGCGCCCACATTTTATGCTGATTGTTTTGCACTTTATGTTAGTAATTTCACATGATATGACTTACCAACAGCTAAGAAATGTTTAATATAAATAATCTGGATTCGAAAGTGTTAATTTTTTTAAAAATAATCGTAGTTTTAAAAGAAAATCAAATGGTGTGGTGTGCAAAGCGAAATGTTAATTGGACTTAGGCCTACCTTTCAATAAATATTTATTTGGAAACAATGTAATTTTTTAGTATGTGTTTCATAAAAAGTAGTCATTTTTGCAGGTATGTATGGCGCCACCACTGACGACTTGGATAGTATCAGGCAATTTTTGGCACATTCGTTACATTGGCGGTCACCTTTCATTATATAGAGAAAAGGTGAAGCCAAAACAAGCACTTTCAATGATTAAATTAAACGTAACCAATAGATGGCGCTAGCAATATCTGCATACATATATTAAAACAATGTTATCGACCTTTTCTTTTAGAAATTATATTGTTTCTGAATAATGGTAAGCTTGTGACTAAAATATAAATATGTACGCCCTTTTCAACTATTGTTTTTCTTTAATTTAAAAAAAAAATCTCTTGTTTCAAGGGGAGACTTTTCTTTAAATTGCTAACCAGTTTATGGACGACCCCTTATACTATAAGATGAAGTACTGGACGTCTACAGAACAACGTATTTTTACTAAGGAAATTATGAGGTGGGATGAATGTACGGGCTAACGATCTGCTGTAAAATTTAGCTAATGAAATCTGGGGGTTTTTTTGTAGAGAAAATTTAATATTTGAAAAGTTTCATTTATAAAACGTGACATTTAATGTATTTTTTCGTCTGTATATTTTCCTTAAATCTTTTTTGTCGCAGTATATACCTAATCCTTGTAGCATGTATTGTTTTTTTCTCTCTCTGGGCTTAAAGTCCACCTTATGTTTTTTATCTTATTTTGGGTTCACACTCGAGATAGGAGAAATAACTAGGATTACGCTTGTCATTTCAGTCTGTAAGCTCGGATATAAAATGTTTGTTCGCTTTTGCCGCAGTTAACGTTGAAAGAATTAACCCAGTTCTTGCCTATAAGTTTTTAGGATTGTTTAGTATACGGTACATCCAGGTGAAGCGACTATACATCCGAACTACCTATATTTCCATTTGCCTTAATCTGTTAACGCATTTTTTACACCCTCTTCACTTTTATGTTTGTGCAAAATGTTTATTTTTAGTCTTAGACCGAGGTTCTATGGACCAAATATGCAAAATTAGAATAGTTTCTCTCGAAGTCAGCAGATGGGTCCATACATAACATTCACTCCAGTTACATCACATTTTGATATTCACAAAAAAAAAGAATGTGGTTTTTCTGTGTGTGCTTTTGGAGATTAAATTTACTGCGAGGACATTTTTGGAGAATTCTGCATACTTCTTCCCCTTTACATGCAAAATGAAAAGTCCATATGACTTTGTATAGATATTAATCGAGTTTTTTTTTTTTTTTTACATTTTTTTTATATCAAATATAAGTGAACATGACTTCTAAGAATTGAAGCCCTTTTCAAGAGCACCTGTGCCAGCGTGCATTTAGGGCTAAGAGAACATTGAATTATTAGTTGAAATTCACGTAGGGATATAAATTGGCTGGCAAGAAAAATTGCTAAACTGCCATTCAATGAAACTTTGGAAATTGGCTCGTAAGGAACGTTCACAAAGTACCGGAATAATAATCTATAATACTACTCTCATCGATCCAGTAATCTGTATAGTGCTGCATGAAAACAAGCCTGACATTACGAAATTTGACTTGTACTTCCATGGCATTTATTTAGTGCATATTCTGTCCTTCCATAATTGCTAAGCTATCGTAATCTAGTACTTCTGGAATTGGACCATCAGGGAACAGGAACAGGGGAATGGAAAGTCAGGGGAAATCCAAAAATAACCAGCAAATGGGGTAGAAATGAATTCCTTGTATACTCGTATACTTATTATAAAATTAAAAGGAAAGTCCCACTTTGTAACAGGTAATTCTTAAATGGTATGTATATATGCACACTTTCTAGATATAAGTGGCTGTGACAATGATAATTATAATTCAGCGAAGCTTCCATATTGAAGAAATTATGACGTAACTTGCAAAATGCATATTAGGCGCCATTTTTCTATAGTTTTCAGCATGCAGTGCCATTTTGTGGTGCTTTCTAGAACGTAATGTCTGTGTTCCATGAGAGTTGATGCCTTTTATCCTGTAGAACAGGCGCGTATCCAGGGCGGGCCGTTGGAGGGGGCTACTGGTTCACGTTGCAGGGGGGTGGGGGGCCCAAGCCGCTGGAGGCAAAATTTTTTTTTAATATCCGTTTTTTTTCATGGTTTTTATGAATTAATCAGGGAGTCTGGCCAAATCCAGTTATAAATTTCCCTTACATTTCCAGGTTTTCCAGACAAATTTTTTCAAATTTCCTGGCCAAATAAAAGTAAATTTTAACTCATTTTTACAGACATGCAATTAAAACTGCAATATTTGGCAACTACCATTGGTCGCACCCACAAATCAATTTTTTTTTTGACAGAAAAATATTTTTGATGGCCTGCAGGCAAAAATCTGGAGGCTTTTGTAAATTACCGCAAAAAAAATTACAGATAATGGCGCCGCAGGCGTCTTTTTTGCTAAAAAACACTCAAAAATTGGCTAAAAAAAAGTACCAATAGTGCCTACTTTTCCATTTTATTTAGATTTTCCAGACACAAACTAAATTTTCCTGACATTTCTAGGTTTTCCAGACGGCCTGACACCCTGATTAAAAATGCATAAAAATTAATACTTTGCAAGAAAAAATTGCATTCCAAGAAATAAGAAAAAAGGAGAAAAAATGAATTTCTGGAATGCATTTTCTCTGCAGTGCGTATCATAAAATTGTTACAGTCCAACTACAATTTTACTGCAGGAAAGA
>JAQIXP010005345.1:0-10534 GCA_034700285.1 Proteroiulus fuscus | reverse complement strand
ATCAATACCAATTCGAGTTGTAGTGCAACCTTCCACTGAGTCCATCCCAACAATGCCTATTAATCGATTTTCGGTATCGGTGAGGTCCTTTTGTGTTTTTGGCCCTCCACCAGTTTTTTTTGCTGCTTGGATGAGGTTTTGTTTTCTTTTAATTTCTGAAGTATGTCTGCCAATCTTTTGCAGTTTTCACAAGTCCTCCTGCCGCATTTAACTTCCCTGACAATGTCTGCTATTTGGTCTGACGCTGTGCATGTTTCCCCATGCCCTAGATTCTTGTTATTTAATAAGCCTTGGTCATTATCTACTGCTGACATGTAAATTTCCAATTGCAATTTACTACAACAATTTGAAGATGAATTTGAAGCTACAGGTTGATTTGAAGCAGATTCCACCATTTTCTTTTGAAGGAAAATGAAGAGGTGTGCTTTTTCAAGCCTCTATACAAGCCCCTGATTTAATACAAGATAAGCCATAGTAAGATGGATGTTATTTTAATAAATTGATGCCTGTAATAGAGGCTATGCACCATTGAGTGGAGTGCTGCATGCCATGTGATGCACATCAAAAAAGTCCAAAAATCCTTGTAATTGAACAGTAGATAAAATTCGCATCATTTTTCCATTTTTTGATGTGCACTATTTCTATATTTGCAGTGTTCCAAATTAGAGAAATGAATTATGTGCCCCAGGAAAGCTGTCACCAGCATCTGCGTAAAGGCCGGATCATGGCAAAATGCACTGAATTCCAGCACAGTCTCTCGGTTGTTGCGGTTCGTGTCCAAAGGTCAATAGATGCAGCAAAAATCCAGTAACAGAACTGGGAGTAGTGTTCATTGACCAGCATATGGCTGTCAGGTGAACATCCTATTCTGTATGAAGATCTTGTACAGTGATGGCCAACTTCAGCTTGATGTCACGGTGTTTACGTTCCAACGGATTCGCTCGAGGTAGCCAGGTTGCCACATACTGCAAGTGAATTTGCATACTGCTGGTGACCTGTTTCATCACTGCCGAGATAAACTGTGTGCCATTGTCACACCGTAAGGACTTCGGAAACCTGTAGTGCATGAAGATATCTTGCGACAGGATCCGGATAATGGCTTTGGCAGTTGCCGGAGGTAAAGGAAAAATCTCGAGGAAACCAGTTGCGATATTCATTGCCGAGAAAATGAATTTGTTGCCTCTGGGAATCTCAGGAAGTGGACCAACCAGATCAACACTCAGGGTCTCAAACCGTTCCGGAATCCGGGGCGACACTTGATCATTCGCCACAACGAAATTCTTTGGCTTGAACTTGTGGCAGTCGACGCATCCAGTGAAGAATTTGCTGACGTCCTGCCTCAACCCTGGCCAGTAGTATTTGACGAGAATTTTCTGACTGGTGCCAGAAATTCCAGGGTGCACAGCTTCCGGCAATGAATGATTCCATCAGATAATACATTGCACCATGCTTTCAGGAATGCAGACGAGGCTCTACAGTCCTGACCGCTCAGGTACCGATACAACACGTCGTGGATGAGAGTGTATCCACGATTGATAAATACATGTTGTCGGATCCTGTAGTCTTCACGTTCGGATTTCAGGCATTTGATAATTTCTCTCCAGCGGGGATCTGCATCCTGGAGTTGTCAGCTGACAAGGGCTGGTCATCTAGCCGAATAGCTTGGATGAGGACCACTGGTTCTGTGTCGCCTGGGGGCCTGGACAGCAAATCCGCGAGGACATTTAATTTGCTGGGAATGTATTTCTCATCAAAATTGTAGTTTGGCATGGATAGTGCCCACCTTGCCAGATGTCCAGAAGGGGTTTTAAACGACATTAACCACCGTAATGGACGATGATCCGTGTGTATCACGAACCGCAATCTGTCGATATAGATACGGAATTTCTCGATGGCCCAAATGATGGCAAGAGCTTCCTTTTCGATGGTCGAATAATGCTTTTGTGCAGGGTTGAACTGCTTTGATGCATACTCAATGATGCATTGGTCGCCGCCATCTCCTTGTACTAAGGCCGAGCCCATGGCTGCACCGCTGGCATCTGTGTTGAGACGGAATCCCTTGGTGAAGTCCGGTTGAGCCATGATTGGGGCCTCGCAGAGCTTCTGCTTCAAGATGTTAAATGCATTTTGGCATTCCAGATTACAGTTGAATGGAACGTCCTTCTTGAGCAGAGCATTGAGTGGGGCTGCAATTTAGGCAAGATTCATAATGAACTTGCCAAACCATCTGCAAGCCGACACAAACGATTTTATCTGCTTGGTATTGATGGGAAATTTCATTTGCAGAATGGCATCAATCTTCTCCGTACATGGCTCTATGCCTTCCAGAGACAGATAGTGGCCAAGGAATTTCACCTCGGATTTGAAGAAAAGGCATTTCTTGTGCTTCAGGTAAAAGTTATTCTTACGCATGAGCTTAAAGACCTTTCTCATATCCACGAGATGACCTCGGAAGGCGTCGGACGTGACGATGAGATCGTCCTGGAATGGATCCTACGTGACTTCTGGAAGTGTGTGCATCATCTTCTAAACGATGCATTGACAGTGTGCAGACGAGTTGCGGGCACCCATGGGCATCTTAGTGTACTGGAATATTCCCTGATGAGTGGCCGTAGCAAAGAATTTTCGAGAATCTTCCAAAATCAGAATCTGCCAATAGCAATTGGTCAGATCCAGAGTTGACATGTACGGCTTTCCGCGAACCCGTGCCAAGATGTCATCTATCTTGGGCAATGGATACACGTCTGGAACCGTAGCTTGGTTAAGTCGTCGGAAGTCTGTAACCAGTCAAAACTCCATCTGGGCATTGTACTGCACGACCAGCAGTGATGGGGCAGCCCACTCGGATTTCCAAGGTTCCAAGTAGCCTTTGTCAATCAACTGCTGAACTTTGTTGTCCATGATTTCCCATTTGGCAGGTGAAATGCTGTACAGACAGTTGCATGCTCTGCCGCTGGATTCACCTGAATCACTTGCGCCTCAACATTTGCCTGACCTGACGGCTCTCCAAAAAGGTCCGCAAATTCATGGATCAGGTCATTTACCTGCACTTTTTGTTCAGGACTCAGACCTGTAGCTTCATCACGACAGCAGCAGGGAGATAGCAGCTTGTTCCATCATGGATGTAGGATCATTTGTAGATGGTGCATCTTCAGCTCGATTGCCAGAGCCTCCAGAGTGGATCTTTACAGCACCCCATTCAACAGGCTGATAGGAATGATGAGTTGAGTTGTCGTGAATCCACCACGTCTTTTCCATATGATTCAGGCAGAAACACATCTTCTCCAGCAAGTCTATGCCAAAGAGAATCGGAGTGTCTTCAAAGGATGGAATGACGACAATGGTGTGTTGACACATATTGCCATCCAACTTGATCTTGACCTGTGCTGAATATGCTTCCAGATGAAGATTCTGATGATCAGCCAAGGAGATTAGACATGTGTATGGCATCAATGGAACTTGAATTTCCTTCAGGAGTTCGTAGAATTGGCGACCTCCCTAAGTTGATGTTGATCCGCCATCCATGAGCGCGGAAAGCATGTTTCCCTCGATCTGTGCCTCCACCTTTATTAGCCGCAAACCCCCCAGTTGCCGGAGGATTGTACTGGATCATGGCCGGTGAGCAGACACTACCACCATGTTGGAAGCTTGCAGACACGCTTTTCTTGCTTCACGACCTTTCTTCCCACATTGTTTTGGACATTCCCAAACGTTGACATCAGGTTCTCCGCATACGTAACATTCGTACTTGCCGTTCCCTTGACGTCCACGTGAGGAGTTCTGTTGGCGTGGATGGCTTCCTCCAGATGAATTGTTAGACTTTGGAGGAGTCTCCTTGCTCTCAGAGGTGTTGGAACTGCTCAATTGGGCAGCAGGCTTATCACGGTTGTTACTGCCATGATTGTCATTTGGCTGCTTGGCCGGATAGCACAGATTTCCTCCTGTCTTGGGTGGCTGTCCTGGTGGCTTGTCAGATCCCTTGGAATTGGTATTCTTCTGTGAATCCTGGCTTGGAGGTTGCGCCTTGTTCTTCTGGGATTGGTGGTGACTATGTGTCCATTCGCTCAGCTAAGTGCCAGGATCCGTAGTAGGACAGTTGTCACCGTGACTGACACTTTTCAATGGCCATCACCACTGACTGAAGGTGGTCCAGTGTGAGGATCTCCTCGTCGGTAATGGCCACTAGAATAGATGGATAGAGACCCCCTAAGATGATCTCAACCTGGATCCATTTGTTGACTGGGTAATCAAATTCATCAAATTTTGCAGTCATGCAAATCAGAAAGTCGGATATTAGTTGTCCTTTCCTCTGGCCGTACTGTGTTAGTTGGGACCAGAGTTTGACATTGGATCGGACCACGCAGTAGCGGCGGTCCATGGCTTTGCAGATTTCTGCCCATGTAGGAAATCGCTTGACAGCTAACTCCCACCACTTCCGGGCCTCATCTTCTAACAGCCATCTTAGGGTGCTCATCATTTCCTTGTCGGAAAAGTTAGTCGCGCTGGATGGACATGACAGTGTCCATCCAACTCTTGTAGTCTTTTCTTTTTCCTCGGAAAACTCACACGATGGAACGCATCTTGGAGCTGACATAGACGGTCTTCGCAGAGTTATTCCTCTCTGTCCACAGAAGAACGGACCTGACACGGGGCACCCAGGGGGTACTTGTATGCCATGGTGACCCCCCCCCCAGAGTAGAGGCTAGAGTGTTGATTTGCTAGTCTGGGTTAGGCTGTTCCGGGTGGGGTGGTAGATTCCCCATCTGAGGTTGAATTCCCGAGAAGCCTTCTTGGGTTACTGGAGCCCAAGGGTTGCTACCATCGTGGAATATAGGAGCTGCCCCCAGGTCATCAGGCCTTAGGGAGAAGAAATTACTGAATCTCTAGCAGACAGATGTGCAGGAGGCACTTGGTTAGCATGCATTCCGGTACCGGGGAAAGACTGGGCATGTGTTTCTACTCGGAGTCCAGGGGCCCCCCTGGAAACAGAAAAATAGGTGAGGGAACCCTACTGATTGTCTGATGATGCTCAGCTTGCAGAATGGCCAGTTGATCTGTGATATCCTTCAGAGTTCTCTGGATATCTAGATCTGCAGGTCTAGGAGCCACCGGCATCATTGAAGAAAGTGTGGGTGGTCCTATGGCATTCTCCTGCTAGCTATTTAGGAGGGCCTTCCATGCTACTGGATTGTTTTAATACAAGAAGTTTCGGATCCATGGTGGCCTCCCATTCATCAGCTGTGGCCTGATCCATCCCAGGAGGGGGTGACACAGGGGAATCCTCAGCCTCTGACATTTAGAAATTGGACTACAGGGACATGTAGGTAATACTGAAAATAAAAGAAGTGAGTCGATCATATTGGAATCTTAAGATCTTTTATTTATTGAAAATACAATATTTTTGGGAGACGTAAATTCATACGTCTTCCCAGTTGTTATGTGCAAAAACAGCATAGTCAAAAAAATACTTTTCATAAAACGAAAACAATCAAACGACCTAAAACTTGGTCAACAGACCAATTTCCTATGCCGCCCTCCGTGACTAAATTAATCTGTAAAAATGACCCAAAATCCAAAAATACCCCCAAACAACATAGCAAGTAAACACAAATTGAAGGGGGGTAAACAAGGTCATGGGAAACTACAAAATTGCTAGAAATTAGAGTAAAATTAATTGGGAGGGGGCGTTTTAAGGGTTACAGAAATGTACTAAGTGGTAGCAAACACCCAAGGGTTGTGTAGCATTTAATGTCACAACACTAGCAATAGTGTAATATTATAAATAATATGGAGTGATTTTACAGTGAATGGCATCATGATATGCTGATCGTACGGTACTGAGTTGAATTAAAAATTGAATTGAATTTTTTTCCAAAAACAAACAAATGCTTTTTCTAATTATTAATAACTAGGTTCATTACCCGGCTTTGCCTGGGGAAATGGACTCTTGTATAATTTTACTCATAGGCAATAGCGGGGGTGGGGGGGAAAGTTGCCCCCCCAAATGTGACAAAAACCGAACATCCTGCCTGTCTGGGTACGTATTTGCCTCCATCCCTCATACACCCTGAGCACGCCTATGATATTAATTAGATATATCATGTTTCACTGAAAAATTGATGTTTGCAAGAACGGAAAAAGCCCGTAATTTCAAATGACTGTCCTCCTTACTTAGCCAGCAAAAAACGTCGTACCTTAGCCAAAGAAAAAGTCCCAACCCCCTTAAAGCATGACGTCACGTTATTTTTGCTTATTTTTCACCTCACTTCTCAAATTCTGTGACCCCCTCAAAAATTACGTCACAATTTTAACCCCTTCTCCTCAAAAATTACATCACAATTTTAAACCCCTGTGAGGTTACGGGGGGGGGGCTCAGTTCAGCACACTAAATTTACCAATCTCACGTGCTGGCGGTAGAGTGCCAGTTATCCGGATCCTCAGCATCCAGACTTCCAGCTTTGGTCGGGCTCGGCACAAGTAGCCGCAATTCGTTTTGATTTAAGACACCCAGTCCTTGGTCCCGTCTTCCTCTCTGGGATTGTTCCAACACCCTGATACCGTTCACAAGGAAATGAGTCTCACTCAGGGTTGCCTTTTTAGAAGCAAACTTTCATTAATGCAGATCCCTTGTCCCTTTACCACACGGTTACACAATAATTGGTGTTTACAACTGTTTACAACATTTGGCCAAATAAACCGACAACCCAGTCCCACTGGTAACGAAGGTAATTCAGACAATTAATTTTTAGCAATAACCGGCCAGGGTTTCACCCAGCCACTTGTGACCAAGATTCGAAATTTACTTGGGCTTATAAAGCTTACAAAACAATAGACAAATTAAATTTGACCCTGGGAGGAAAAACAAACCAAACACTAAGAATTCTGCTAATGAGCAAATCATTGCTCATTAGCATAACGCAACAACAAAGCATAAATTCTAGGATTTACTGGGGCTTACGTAACTGGTTATAACCAGTTACGGCCTGACCTTTTTCGGTAATCTTAAAACCCTCACACCCCCCTCTTCAATTATCAATATACAATATCTGAAATAATTAATAAGCATATTGCAGGGTGGTTTAGGGGTGTAAACCCCTTCCCTTCTCAATGTGTGATGTCATTTATGGACGGCCCCTAACATGCTATAGCCCTCCCCCCTCATCCATCTTAGCAAAATCCTGTATACACCCCTGTATTCTAACCATATACGAGCGTATGCATATATACATGTATAAGTAAAGGGCCAATCTAATAATATAAATTAGTTTTTATGGTATGTAAAAATTAATTAGTAAAGTTATGACCAATCTCATCAAATTAATTCATTCAAATTCTCTCTCGCACATCTTTATATACAATGCACGTGCGTTCTGTATTTCTGATTTTCCGTCGATTCCATTTTCGTCATGCGTGTGAGTTCGGGATGTGCCCCATAGTAAGAAATGTAAAAATTTAATTAATTAATAAATGGTTAAGTAAACGTCTCAGTGAGTTCCAAATAGTCACGTTAAACATAATTCTTAGAAGAATATTTTGAAAAAAATTTCAGGGTGATTGACCCAGCCGTTCAAAAGCATTTGATGCCCCTAGAAGTTGGTGAACTCATATAGAAAATTATTACACTATTGTAGAAGTTGAGCTCAAATGTAGCAAGGGTTTTTTCCCTGCAAACACTATTTTACCACCCAAATGCTCACCTACACGCCAAGTAATATTGCTCTCCTAGTTTATTCAACCACCAATAAACTATTACAATCTATATATATATAAATATCAATTTACAAATACATGGGATAACTGTCCCCTCACCTGCACCTCTCCCTAAAACAGAAAAGAACTGCTAGCAACAAGATGGCGCCATCACATCATCAGTGAAAGAATTCTGCAGTCACCTGATTCTTTTAATGATGACGTGATTGACTACTGACCCACCCGCCAAATATGCTTTCCTAACTTATCCTATTTGCTTTCTGGCAGGTTTAAGCACCAATCTTACACTGTTACAAATATTTTTTTGTCGTAAATTCGAAATTAAAAGGTATATCAAAACAGCAAAATATATATTTTAAATGATTCTGCACTAGCAGCATATTTGCTTAAGAATGTATATAAAACTGAACAAAACAGATAAAAATCAGGAGCTCTGCATTATTCTAGAGTAATTTAAAAATTATGAATGCTGAACATTTTAGATTTTTGTGCTAACTTTTTTAACTTGTGGTCAATTTAAATACAATACATGCACTGAAAACCATAGACATAGACCTAGTGACTTCTTTTTAATATACTGAGTACATTAAAGATATTCTTGTAATGAAATATTGTACTTTTTAACCTATATATATTTAATAGTGCTCAACTAATTGCGAAATCTTATTATTAACAAGTAAACTAAAGTAAGACAACATCTGCATTTTGAAAATATTTTATTTTTATCTTATATGTAAAATTGTTGCATGGGCCTATTTGATTGTTTGTTAAAATTACTTTGATGCTACAGTATTTAATTTCATCCAATTATAATAAAAAGTTTAAAAGAAAATGAGATGTGTGCAAGTTTTTATCAAGTAAGTTAATAACTAAAAAGCAATAATTCACTATTGTTCTGCAATTTAGAAAAATACCACTTTGTGCCAATGTAATTTGCACATAAAGCTGCAATTTGAGTAAGCAATAGAAATGATTGATTTATATTTTTGCTAAAACAAATGCTGTACACGTATGGAAAAAACAGCAAGCAATTTAAAATTTAAATAATCTATACAACCATATAAATTTACCTGTGCAAGAAGTATTCATATCAAATGGTTATTTAAAAATATAATTGGACAAAGTTATTAATTAAATGACTGACATCTAATATATAATTACAGCACATAATGGGTCAACATATATGGAGTGTGTGCTTATGCCAAAATGTTATTTTTTTAAGAGAATAATAAGAATTTTGTTAAAAGTACATTTATAAAATTGCAACACTCCTTGCAATGAAGAACAACAAATTTTAAACTTAAAGGCCGATTCACACAGGGCAATTTTTCTTGCTTGCAATGTGCAAGATGCAAGAAAACATGCACATTGTCCATGCAAGTACCCTGTCACACTGTGCAAGAAATGTTGCATGCAAGAAAACATGCATCTTGCACCAATTGGACTGGAGGTCCAATTTCGTGCAACATGCAAGCATCTTGCATGTTCCTGATTGGTTGCCATAGTCACTTGACATCATTTACCAATGATGTTGGTTATATGATCGCCTCCAACCTCATGTAATGAATAATGTCCTACTTTACTGTGAACAAACATACAAGGATTCATGCAAGCAAGAATACTTGCATGACATATTTCTTCATCGGCTGCTATGTTGCACGCAAGAAAAATTTCCTTGTGTGACTCGGCCTTAAAACATTAAAAGACAAATAAACACTTGCAATGCCAAAAACTGTTCTTCAGGAATCAATTTTTGGTCTTTATGGTTTTAATAACCAGTTCAAAACCACTGGCAAAAAGAAATTTCAGTGTCTTTTAATATTTGTAGGGGCTGGCTTTCTTTGGCTTATTGGATGTTGCACTCATTATACCTTTGTAAACTACAATTGATCTGATGGAAAACAATATGACAGTATGACTATTGCCATCTTTTCTTCAATCTCCTTTGCAAATTTCATTTTGCTTTTGATTAATGGCTAAGGGTTGGTTAAATTTGATCAGAGCTTTCAAGATCATTATATAAAATATCGAAATCCCAAGGATAAGACTAAAATTGCCAAGATGCTTAAAGTAACTGGGCAAATATTTTATACCATATTTATTGTATTTTTATTTATCTACGTTAGTCTATTTATCATAATTTTTTGAATATCAGCATCCACATACATGGAAACAATGACTAACAATAGTCCATACATTTATAACAAAGAACTTGACAACCAAATCCATTATGTAATTGACAACATTGCTTTAATAGCGTTTGTCTTTTTACTTGGGTTGCTGGTATGTTTAGTGAATTTGGGTCAATGCCTTAATTCCTTGATGGCCTTACAAATTTGCCTCTCAAATTCAGAATTAAATATCACAAGAATTCTCTCGAAAAATGGCAGTTATTTGGATGTAAAGAAGATTAGAAAAGTTTACATGATAAAGTGTATATTACAAATACAAAAAAGCCATGCCAGTATTGCAAATCTGTCCCACAAAGTAGATACTCTTTGGACTATTTTTATTTAAGTTTCATTATGTCACAGCTTTAGTGAACTGTGCATTTGTTCTCATATACAAACATGATTCCCAGAACATATTTAATAAATCACATTTTATAGCAAGTTTGGCAGCTTTGGTTGTTTTAGCAACAGTTCATCAAATTGGAGCCAGCATAAATGTAAAAGTAGGTGCAGCAAAACTTAGATCACAGATGTATATTAATGCAAATGCACACTAAAATCAAAAAATATTTTATTTCCTTCAATTCAATTCAATTCAACTCAGTACCCTACGATCAGCATATAATGATGCCATTTGGTAGGGGGGTTGTCCC
>JAQIXP010005344.1:0-10535 GCA_034700285.1 Proteroiulus fuscus | reverse complement strand
CAACTTACAGGGCAAAAGTGATTTGCATAAAAATACACGCCCAAACAAATATATTTAAATTGTATGCTTAAGGTTTCAGCGATAATGAGCAAGGGAAATTGACCAGGTCATCTTTAATCCATGCAATCTTTGCCCTAAAAACCTCTAACTGAATCCAGGCAAAGCTAAATGCATTCCATATCTGATTGGGTAACAGGGAAAAATTAAAAGTAAAAATTTGAAATCACCAGAAATTAAAAGAGTTCAAGATGCAAGATGTTAAAAAAGGTACTCTCTCACGATTTATTTGAAGATCATACATATGGGCAGGCAGGGCAGTTGCCCCGGGGCCCCCATGAATCAAGGGGCCCCCTACCCCCCAAAAATGTTGTACTCATACTATGTAAAATGCTACAATAGGCACTTTTGATGATTTTTAACCCATTTTTGAGTGTTTTTGGGCAAAAAAAGTCGCGTGTATACAATTTTACAATTATGTACAAAAAACTTCAATTTTTCGTTTGCTGTCCAAATTTATAAATTTTTTTGGTCGGGAACCCCTTTCCCCCCCCCCCTCATGAAATGGATTTCTGCTTGGGGCCCTAAGCGAGAGGCTGCCCCTGGGCACCTGGCAGTTATGATACGCCAGTGATGCACATATAGAGGCTCGACCAAGTAATGCATAACGTTTTTGAAACATTGTGTGTAATTTAAACAGGCCCGTAGCCCAGGAAATGGGTCTTGGGGTGGCCACGTCCCTCCATTTGAAATTCTTTGCAATACCTTATACATGGGACAAAAATTTTGTCCCCCCCCCCCACACACACAAACTTGGCGGGCCTTGCCCCATTTCTGCTGAGCTGGTTATGGGGCTGAATTTAATACAAAGCATATACAGGTATCAGGGATGTAATGGGAGGTGCCTGCTTTTTCCACACGTTTTCACATCCCAAACATACAATTTTATCACATTTCCACACTTTTAAGTGTCAATTTTTTCAGATTTTTTACAGCTGTCGTTTTGATTTATAACTCGCTCATAAATAAAGTATTAAATTTATTTATTGTTGACATCACTTATGCATAACACTTAAATTTTACAATTAAGCTGAATCTTTTTTGGCTTCATCTGATAATGCCTTAGCATAGATTATAATACATATGAACATCTATTGCTGCTTCCACTTTCAATAATTTTTACTCTCTCTCTAGTTTAATGCATCAGACGTTCAAATGCACGCAATTCCCAAACTTCATTAGAGGTTCGGGATAAAATAATAAATTCCGGATTAATTAGTAATAAATTAGTCATTATTGTTGAAGTTTTGGTATCTTTTATACTTTTAAATCTTCTCGCAAGAGGTCCATACCAGATGATATAATTTTCTTTTGAAATTATTTTCAGAATTATTATATTACTAGCTGGGGTACCCGGGGCTGCCCGGGTTAAGAAATGCTCAGAATGCAATAATGATGTTATATCTCTGATAAATATTCAGCAAACAACTTCATAAATTAATAAGTACATACAATATTCTACAGAAATTGCATTAAATCCACATGTAACTTCAGCCAAATTCTTTTTGTAATGTCAGTATACTTAGTAAACCATTATTTGTAGTTATTTAATTACTATAAATAATTATTTTTTAAAGCAAGTACTTCTGTTAACAGGTAAATACCTTGCTTCAATGTTTCTCGTGAATTACCAATACTCATATCGCAGAATGCAAATTATGCAAATATTGACACATGCAGCAAAACCAACACGGATTTCTAAGATACATCCACATCGAATGACTGAATCACGATGAACATATCTTTCAATGACATTCTGGTAATTGAGATGAGAAGACCTCTAAGTGCCATGTTTCCAAATACAACACTTAGAGGAAAGCAAATACAGGTATACTAAATATACACATACAGAAAAAGAATAGTTGAAAATGCTTGTGTACACCATACGATTAGGTATAAAAAACGATACATGAAATTTCCTTGGATTGTTTTTCTTCATTATAGTTTGAGTTTATTGACCCCACCACAGGAAATTTCAATGTCAAGGTAAGATTATCTTCCCCTTTCCTTCCTTTTAATGCTTCTTGTAATATTTCAATTAGTAATCTAATGGTCCTTTGATGGCGATTGTATCTGCTACAATTACAAAGTTATGGGGCAATCAATTGTCACGGAATGTACAGTATTAACCCACCACCTGGTAATCAATGCTCCATTGAACAAATCCCATTTATTCCTTAACAAAATTAATAAGTACTGAAAATCTATATGTATTCATTTCAGTCTTTCAGAAGATATTAAAACAAGCCATCATCCTACTTGAGCTATTTAAAATCACTAAAAAAAATGAGTTTTTACCCTTCAGTATTCAGTTACACCAGGAAAAAAGGCCAACGACAAAGTACTTTTAATTATTATAGCAAGGGTTTCGAAAAGCTCGTTCTCTTAAACAAGCAACAAACTCTCACTTTTTAGAGAAAATGTTTTAATGAGATGGTGCATCGAAGTATAGAGCAGTATAACCAAATTTAAAGCTGAAAACAACAACTGATTATAACTTCACCATTGATTTCAGTGGTAGACTCAAAATGCATTCTAGTCACCTTAAATTATTTTATAAGAAGAGATGGTACCAAGCTTACCATATTGATATGATAAGGTACAAAATAATGACCATGTTTTATATGAATGCCTACATTTGTATTACTAGTCACTTCCGTTCAACAATGACAGCACAAAAATTATTGCATGTAAAAATTAATAAAAGCTGCATGACCGTTACAGTACACAGATTTTTCCATGCAAACAATGACCAATAGGGGATCTTTATGGAATAAAGGAATCCAAACCAGCTGGCAAATTTTATATGAAAAGGAAAGGCCTACAAGTTTAAATGTTCAAAAACATCACCTGCTCCTCATGGCACCCTACACACTTCATTAACCTTTCACGAATTGTGCTGAATTTTACACAAGGCCCTCTTTTTTGCTTTTTTCATCCATCGTGCAGACCAACATTGTGAGTGCAGCAAGCTCTCCTAAATTCAAAAAATCAACTCGCCTTCTTCACTTGATGAAAACCTTCAAGGTGCGCCAGGTAAAAACCTGCACTGACACACAGGTAAAAACCTTATTATAATTTCTATAACGGTTCGTTGAGCTTTCATTGGATCTCTCATTTGCAGGTAACCGCCTTTTCCCATGCAAGGAACTCTGGGAAATGGGCAAAGTTTGCAAGTTTTGAAGCCGGTAGACTATCTCTCGGCTTATTTGCTATTAGTGGTTTCATTAAGTGTGAAGGATAGATGTGAGTTGTTCGTCCATTCAGTGAATGAATATAAATTCAACTTTTTTATTTCGGTTACAAAAATATTAGTAACCACCAAAAGTAAAATAAGCCACAGTGAATAACACTACTGTTGTAACCAACACCAAGGAATTTTTACTACGTTTTAAAATAAAATTCAGGAAATCATGCGGTTTTCCAGTGTTTTACTTTGACAGTGACTTCATGGTGCAGCAATGTACAAATACTAAGATTGGAAAATTCAACACAGAGAGGCAACCTTACAAAGTAAGTAAAAACTAGTTAAATAAAAACTGTAAAATTTTTTTGGAGTTTGGAACTTTAAACAGATGAAAACATTTAAAAATGTGAACATATTGCCCATGCAGGGAACTTGCATGACCATCACTCGTTACATTTATCAAGAATTCAACACTTTTAAAGTGATGAAATAATGACTAAAAAGCCGATTTATATAAACAGTAGTTTATATAAACATTAGTTATGGTCCAGCCACAAAACACAATTGTGATAGGTAACATTGTATGGCATTGAATTGGAAGTTTTGTGAGAATAACCATGACAAAAATAAGATAGTTAAAGGATATGAGCATACCTGTTTCTATCATAAAAAGTTGCTAATGAACTCTATAAATACTTATCTTTTCAGATACAATCTCTTTCATTAAGTTGAAACTATGCATGTTTCAAAAAAATAAATTTTTAATTTAAATGCATTTCTATCTTTCATTGTATGGGAAATGTAGAATAAACGTTGAGAATTTCAATAAAAACTAGTTCTGAATTTGAAAACAGAGAAATGACAAATATTAATTTGAAAAAGCCCACATTCTTTCCATCGGATCAGTCAAAATATTTATTTCCTAGCGAGCCTCCAAAGGGTTTAAAAATGCAATCACGACTCGCGAAATCGGTCGTTAAACTTTTTCAAGCAAACGTTATCAGTTATACACACGCACAGTTTTTTTAATTATGATTATTTCAGATGGTTAAATCTGACAAATTTCTTTTTAATTCTGTCAACACCGACAATCTGGTTTTAAACCTTTAAGCACCACCATGAATACTCAGAACATATTATAAGTACGTGTGTGGAATTTTACATCTATACTTCCATGACTAATTTCAATGCCCCACCCGACCTTTTTTCAGAAATTAATTCCCCTGGTGGGAGTTATAGGGACCTAGATTACCACAATTAAATAAATCATCTGTGGGTGGAGACTAAGATAATACTGTAGATTCGTGAAAATTCCTACAATATAATAAAAACTAATAGCACACCTATGACTTTTACGTGTTTTAAAAGTCTGTGTTTAGAGCTATAATTGAGTGTATAAGGAACAAGCGATCCAATGTATAGTGCATGGGTAAGGCCACCACCTTATAGTGATCATGCAACTGAGATTTATGTGTGGGAGCCTGTTCAAAAATGTTACAAACTTGTGGTTTTAATTCTAGAAAAGGTGGAAGTTATTTTTTACCACAGTGTATATATCAATTAAACTATATTTATCATGGACATAGACTTACGAGATATGAATTTTAATTCTTAATGTCCTGTTTGCACTAACATAATAAGACAAACTTGTGTATTAGCCTACGCTGCAATTGTGCTAACCAATGTTGGTTCAAGGTTTTCACTACAAAAAAATTAGGCTAAATTTTTTTCTCACTCCTTGACTCATTTTCCTATACTCGAAACATTCCATGGCATGTTACATGCTTGTCAAACTATAGACAAACTCATTTAAAATCACAAAAAAATTCATGTGTTTCTTTAAGAGGAGTGCGATATCACATTGACATTAATTTGCAAAAAGCTCTATCCTGGCATGCGTGAAGTCCAATTCAGATTGTTCACTAAACTCAGTTATTTCTATATGCAAAATGACTTATAACTAAAACATCCTTTCTTGAAATATACTTGTAAGCAATCAATTTATGAACTCATGGAAATATCACTTTCTTCTCTGGAAATTTTGTATGATAAGAGTCATAAAAATAAAATTTCACAGCTTATACTTACATGTAATTATTGTTGAAAAGTTATATGCAGTACTAATGTATAAAATATTATAAATGAAAGGATAAAGCTTGACATGATACTTTATAATTTATCTGAAATTTATAGACACAGTTACACTGTCTTCTCAGCTGTAGGTTTGGTAATATACAGTATATCTGACAGCAAAATTGCTCAAAGGCTTAAATTCAAAAAGCCAATTATAATTGGCAACTCTTCAACAAATTATGACCAGTTTCGTTGTTTTCCTTGAAAAGGGACTTTGGTTTCTTAAGAGTTCAAAGAAAAAATTCCAACCAAGGTATTCGACCGCCAAATTGTATATGTGGTGAATATAAATAAATTATCTAGTTCACTAGAGAAGGAGGCTTATTAGGGCTGACCACCCTTGATAAAGTAGCACCTTTATGAGTCATCAATACAATATATCCATAGCCTAAATTTCAATTATAATAGAAAAAAAAACCATTTCGAAATGTGAATAAAGTTAAATGGAGAACAGCAAGAGTGAAATACTCGCTATATTTTATAAAGAATCAAAAGTCAGCCGCCATCCACTATTATTTTCAATTTGCAAAAACCTTATAATACAACATTAATTGAACTCCAATCATGAATGGGTTAAAGGGTTATTTTTATTTGATTTTCAGGAGAAAGTAATCCCATTAGGCAAACTTAATGGAAATTTTTAATTATAAGCTTCATAGGTGCCGGTAACAGAATTACTGAAGCTATTGTTTATTTTAAATAATAATAATTTGGGGAATTAGCACACAATAGCGTTATTAAAAACATTCCTGAACTTTTAAGTGTTTTCTTGACTCTTAATTAGGTCTATATACGAAACATACGTAAGTAAATTGAACTTTTTCAGCTTCAGTTAACTAACTATCATTAAACTGACAAATTACATAAATTATCTATTTTTCTCATGACATCATTCAGCATTCAAGTTTCCATATAACTAGGCCTATATGTTTAAATCACAATAATTTCTCTCTATTTAAAGGTCTATCAGAATTCACAAGAATTGCAGAAAAAAGAGTATAATTTGTGAAACTCAGATAAAGACTAAAATTAATCAAAAGTAAGGAAATAAATTATGCCTTAGGCCTATATGATCTTACATAGATTCAAATCCTTAGTTTGCATGAATAACTAAATCATGCATTAAACATTACTCGACAATACAATGACATCCTTCTACATCGTACTCTAGTCTAAACCTACAAGAGCGAAGGCTTCATAAATTTCGAAATTAATATGCCATAGATAAATTTGTTAGTAGGCCTATTGCATCCCAGGATGGATTCCTATATATCTACACTAAAGCTAGTATAGAGATTAATAATGGAAATTCATGATTCAAATATATTATGTCCATTTTTACGATCGTCTGTGCACAAGAGGATATAGGGGAACGATACTATGATAGCCACATGCAGAGATGACCAACATGTTTCATTAAATTTTTTGTCTGCATTACAGTGACAAATATCCCAGTTGAATGACCAGAATAATGTTTCAGGTTTGCTAGTGTAATGGTCTATGGATAATTCTTGTGCAAATTTCTTTAATATTTATTGCTGAGATATGCAACATAGCAATGCTTAGAAGAATATTAAAATGTCATGGAGTAAAAGGAAAAGTGAAACAAATCAAAAAGAGACCTGAAAATGATGGAAAACTGGCAGGGCAAGTCTATAGTTTGTTTGAGGAAAACTACAGGCGTTCCTCTGACAACATTGCTCAAAAATGTACGAGGTCACAGCGAATTTGACTTTCCTCATAGAAGCAACCAACTCTAAGATGATACAGAAAACTATGCGGATATACGAGGCGAGACAGGTAGCACTTGTTTGCTACACTCAATGTAGGTGGTGATACATACGCATATGCTAACTAAAACTTACATCTTAAAATATTTTCACACAAAAATTTACCTATTAGGATCAAAGATTATTTGTAATGTAAAATACTTGCATAACATTACTAATTAAAATAAAAGTTAAAAGTTCGTGAAAAAAATGTATTTGTCGACATGAACAAGAGCACGAATGGATTTCAAAATAATTTCCACATTTTCTCACAAATGTGCTTCAAGAATGCAAATATGTGGCTTAATATTTCAGTTAAAGAGTGTACCAGCATGCATGGGAAACCACTCTGTTAATTTTATTTGAACAAGTAACCTTGCTTGCTAACATTCGATGAACTAGATTAGATGGTACACTGGCAGCAAAAAACAAATAATTTGTAGCAGAATTTGCGTTTAAATTGCTTTCTGTCTCAAGTTCAGCTTAACATTTTCAGTCTATCTCGATTTAATGCAAAACCAGTATACAGCCCACCTGTTGAGCAAAAAGTAATGTGAATTTATCTCTAACTAAAAACAATATGAAACGAATGAAATTCTTCAGTAAATGTTGCTGCACCAACTACATGCTTGCATGAAGATGATGAAAAATAATTTCCCATATTATGCTTTCTTAAATTTAAATTATCTATGCATTTTAAGTTATTTACTTTTTTTAGATATTAAAATGATGTATGAATGTATACTCAAGTGAAATGTTGTTATCTCACCAAACATGCATCACAAATGCAATATTCTTCAAACAGGATAAACAATTTACACAAATGCAAACTTAAATCCTGCTATACATCACAAGATTTTGTGTTTTAGATAAATAGCTTGATAATAATTAATGCAAATAGGCCCTACTATATTAGACGCATGAATTATCTCGGCTATAAAGCCAGTTCTGCTGTTATGTTTGTGCAAACAAATTATATGTTTTACCAACAATGAATTATGTACACTATAACCTAAAACCAAAGAAAAATTAAATGGTATTTTTTTTGCAAATTAACCTGTTCCAACCTTGATCTTATATAAAGCTGGCAAACAAGAGTTAAAGAATTTGGATAACACTTCAACATAGTTTGCGATTATAAGATTAGGTTATATGTGGCGCTGAGTAACCATATTTAGTATTTGAGAGACATAAGTATGTCAACCAGATAGAAATAACTTTATATGCAAACTCAACGAGCCACAAGTCGCCTGCTAACACACATTTTAATGGGTTATTTCTTGGTACTTGAATATATATCACATGATACATGTATTAAGATACGGGCTTATAATAATTGCATTTAGAACATAAAACAAGGCATTGACATTAAAATGCACGTGTCATTCAGGGAGTTTGCAAAAGTTCATATACATTACGTAAATATGCTGTAAGTATTTTCAAAACAATGATTAGCAAATCATAACTCCCCCTCCCTTCATAGACATCATTTCACGAGTAGTTACTAGATATACAAAGTATAATTTAAAAATCTCATTAAAACATATTTATAATTTTGTTTGACATCTTGAAAAGTAGGTTATGTTTATATACAATTAAAAATGGGTGATTTAGCTAAAACAAATCACATTCAGAAAATTTATATACTGCCCCTGGACATTGAATTCCTGGTCATGCAGAATTATACAAACTTAAGTGATTATGTATTAAACAAATTCCTCCTTCATGCAATAGGCATTGAAATTGGCTACAGAAAAAAAAAAGTAATTATGTGGCCATACCCTTAATTTGTATAGAAATATTTGTTTTGAAGTCCATATAGCATAAGGGTTGTCAAGAGCAAGCCTACATTTTTCTCCATCCCAAAGAACTATATAATTATAGACTCCCCTACACATTTGCTGAAAATACATAACCAGGTATAAGAGGACGGCACCCCTATAAGGCCAAAGGAAAAAAAAATCCATATTGGTTGCAATAGGTCACTGTAAATATGTTACAGGTTATAAAGGCATGCAAGTTAGAAGGGTAATAAATATTACCTAAACATTACGAGCTCGAAGAAGTGATAGGGGTATATAATATATTTGAAAAATGACCGACCAAAAAAAGGAGGAAAAAAACAAGTACTGATTTATTTAAAGGATTTTCAGCACAAACTGGTTCAGAACATTACCAAGAAAAAAACCCACAAATATTTGCAAAAATGCCTGGAATTTTGCATTTATAAGTTAACCCCAATCTATTGTTATACAGTTTGAAATAATATAAGAGTGCTGATCACAATTGTTAATGTAAACTGGTCATAAATAACAAATTCCAAAATCAGAAAAAAATCTGTCTACTATGAGTACAATTTTCTTTGGTAGAAATAGCACACTGAAGTTTACCAATACGCCTGGTATTACCATATCACAACAGATAATAGCCACTACATTTTCAATGATTCTTTTCAGTGTAGAATATGGGTCAACCAATGCTTGAGAATATTATTGCCAAACAAATGCAAATAAATTTAGATGTTATGGCATAATCAGTTAACTGGATCTGCTGGTCAAATGCAGAAATAAAATAATATCCTGAAAATAATGTGCTCAAAATGCATAATTGAACGCACGGTGGTTAATCAGGTGCGAAAAAACTAATCTATGGCAGAGGTGAACTAATGACCCGGTGGCTCAGCATTGATATAGGACAAACAATGCATATAATGTTTTGGTCCACTGAAAATCCAGTACAAAACTACTTGCAATTATCTATAGTATTGACCAGCGATGGCTCATACCAAAATGCCTATTACACTATAAATATCGATTAAGTAGCAATGTTTAGAAATAAACAGATGATAACCAAATCAGTTCCTGTTTTTTTTTTCAAAAGCCTTCAACGAATGACAAATAAAAATGCAGTAGCACAGTTACAAGGTTATCATCTCACTGGGAAGTCAGACGCATGAATGACTATAATTTTAACCAATTTTAACCCATTTCTTTCAAATCATTGCTACTTGCACATGTTAATACAAGCTATCGTGTGCAATTAGCTCTAATGTGTATTTAAAATTCAAATCTGAAATGAAACAAGGCCAAACTAAGAGGTAATCAGTTGTACAGGCAGAACGACCTGAATATGTGAGGACATCCGTTTCTATTTAAGATTATATACAAACTATCTAATCAAGAACGTTGTTCATGATCGATCTTCTACATTCAGTCACAACTTCATTCTTTTACCAACGTAGGCAGCGCTGGCGAAAGGGCAGGGCGAGCAGGGCACTTGCCCTGCCCAGGGTGCTCAGAGGGCGCCAAAACCAGCCTAAAACCTGGTGGAATATTAAAATTGCCTAAACACATGTTCAGGTAAAGAGTAAACTGCTAAGTTACACTGCT
>JAQIXP010005343.1:0-10536 GCA_034700285.1 Proteroiulus fuscus | reverse complement strand
AGTTTGAAGAAAACGAATTTAACATTGAAATCCCCATAGGCCCATGCTGTTAAAAGTGTGGACAGCCCCCTTAACTGCAGCCTCATGGTCAACAGACTTTCCGTATGCTTATTTTGATTTGGCTAGATAGAGATGTAACATATTTCTCATTTATCCCATCCTAAATTCCTAGTTTTCTTTTCCAAAATCCTTACCATTTTCAATTTTTTTCATAAAAAAATTATCCCATCTGTCACACTCCACTTGCCACGAAACAGTCCACAGTGGGAATTGAACCCTTGATTTCCAGATTTCAAAGTAGAAGTAACACCCCCGGTCTCCCAGAAAATAGAAAATGTTTTACCTCGATGTTCGGCTTGAGACTCCTTTCGTAGAGGGCGAATCCTCTAAAGGTTTCGTTAACGACCCAATTTTTCCAGGGAGCGTGTACCGCCGACTCCTGTCTTTGGAGCGAATACTTCGTACCGAAGTTCTGACGAGTTCCTAAATTTAGTTCGATAAGTCAGTAGAAATATAAAGCTGATGTTTTCGCGAGGGTTCGGACAATCGAACGGTCTGCTAAATCCCAAAAATGAGATTTTGAAATTCTCATTATAAGATTTCTCTTATAAAAACTACTCAGATAATTTGACAGAAAAAAAAACTAGATTAATTTCCAATCCAATTTCCACTTGGCCCATAAATCGTGACTTTTTTGTGACTAAACGAGACGATTTCCCATCAAATTTAAAACGAAGTCTTGAACCTTGGGATTTCATAGTTAAATCCAAATTCAGAAATTATATAACCTTGGCTATATCACAATTTCATAAATCACGATTCTATTAAAGTTGGATTTCAGTCTCAAAATCGTAATTCCAAAATCATCCCTTAAAGGGACAGTCTCGCTTTGAAACAAGTTCATTTTAATAAAAAGAGCGTGAAAAACATGGAAATTACGATTGCATTTGACAATACCTATGAATAAATAAAATGCTCTGAAAACCTGGATTTGGTTGGCAATGCAAGCCTTAATAGACGCCATGTTTATTCAAGCATAGTGGCGCCTTCTATTGGAATGAAGGCGCGAGCTATCGTGAGGCCATAGACGTACGTGTGCTAGGGGGCGCCACCTCACTTTAAAGCTTGCCAACAGCAGCTGAAGGCTAAGGAGAATGGCGCCTACTGTGCATTTTGGAAACGTCGTGATTTCTTCAAAATGAAAACTTTGCTGCAATTATTATTAGCACAGAAATTAATATCTAGAAATTGTGTACTGTTTAAAAATAACTTGTTTCATAGTGAGACTGTCTCTTTAAATTAGTCAATATCATGCTTTCTGAAATCATGATTTCAAAAAGATTTCTATTTTGCTCTCAAAATCATAATTCCGACATCTCAATTTTGCCAATATCATGATTTCTGTAACAACAATTCTACGAAAACATCGATTTTGGTTTCAAATTTGAAACTGACGATTTTTAGACCAAATAAACTATATTTAAAATTTGACTTTATTCCTCAAATAATATAATTTTTGTCTAAAACTATATAATAATATTGGAAAATTTCAGATAAGCCTTGAGGGTTTCTAGGATTGCATATGATTGACTGGAATTTATGATAAACACAAGATATTACAGGATTTTGGAAAAATTTCGAGCACCATTCTGGCGTACGAGCTTTAGATAGATTGTCCGACCTCTCGGGAATTTGAAATATGGCTACGAGGTTCCTACCTTACTATCTTCCATGTTCTCCACATTAGGAGCTGCAGTTACCCTTTCGGCGCCACTTTGTAGGTCGCTCCGCGCCCAATAGACCTTGTCCACGTCTTCGCCATCGACCTCGGTCAACTTGGAAGATTTGTGCGAAACCTTCACGTTCGTTTTCAGTCGTGCCCGCTCCTTCACTTTGGAAATCGCAGTCCTGTTGAGGGGCGGAGACGGCGGTAGATTTCTAGCATTGGCCGAGGGCGTCCCCGGCGTCGTGGCGTCAGCTTCGGAAGGGCGACAGAGCGGGGTTTCGGCCTGCGCGCCCGGGATCAGCCTGAGTTCTTCCTCGGAGGAAAACGTAGACGAGGGACGAGATATGGCGGATCTTTGGCTTGCGGGAACACTTTCCGCAAGGATCCGGGCCTGGCCGTCCAAATTGTTCATGCGGGTGATCTCGCGTTCGATTCTCTCCCCCATGCTCACCACGTCCTCGATGTCCCGCACGTTTGCGGCATTCTTCAGGGAGTACACCCAGTTGCTGCGGATTCCGGCAGTGACGGCCGAGAAAATGTGGCACTTGTTGTCGGACATCTGAGAAGGAATACAAACAGCATAAATGCAACCAATTCAGGTATAGGATTTTTTCCCAAACTAAACATAAGGTTAAAGCTGTATCTTACTTTGATTTTAAATCCATAATTGCGTCCAACGTCCACTTCTTCCACGTGCTGCACCAAATTCATGCTAATGATGGAATCGAGGTTGCCGCTATCCTCGGCGTTCAGGTCTTGGTAGACCTTCAGGGAGGATCCGTAAAGAATGCACCAGCGCTTGCACCATTCCTAACATTTTGGAAAAATAAAATTTAGGGCAAATATTAGGAATGCCTATAGGAAATTTCATTTCTAAAGTACAGGAATTTTTATTATTAAATTATAAGAAATACTCGATATTTTCCTCCCAATATACAGGAAATCTAAGATATTTTCCCCCGAAAATATATTATCGAAATTATTGATATTTTTGGTTAAATATAGGTAAATCTTAATTAAATCTGTCCTAATATAGGAAATAATTAAAAAATTTGGCAACATATAGGAAAAACTGGAAAATTAGTCAGTATGAAGGAAAATTTGCCAAAATATAGGAAATAAAATAAAGTTTACCAAAATATAGGAAATACAAAAAAACTTTTTTCAGAATATAAAAAATTCAGAAAAATTTGCCAAACTATAGTAAATATAGAAAAATTTGCTAAAATGCAGAAAGATTTGGTAAAACTATAGGAGCTCTATGAAACTTTGCCAAAATACAGAAAAACAAAAATTTGCCAAAATATAGTATATATAAGAAACTGCTAAAATGAAAAAAAATTTGCAAAAACTAAAGGAAATCTATGAAACTTTGACAAAATACAGATAAATAAATAGATAAATTTGCCAAAATATAGGAAATAAAATAAAGTTTACCAAAATATAGGAAATACAAACAAACTTTTTCAGAATATAAAAATTCAGAAAAATTTGCCAAACTATAGTGAATATAGGAAAATTTGCCAAAATGCAGAAAGATTTGGTAAAACTATAGGAACTCTATGAAACTTTGCCAAAATACAGAAAAACAAAAATTTGCCAAAATATAGTATACATAGGAAACTGCTAAAATGCAGACAAAATTTGCAAAACTAAAGGAAATCTATGAAACTTTGCCAAAATACAGACAAATAAATAGATAAATTTGCCAAAATATAGGAAATAAGGAACAATTTCCAAAAAAACAAATAGGAAAATTAATCAGAATATAGGAACTACAGGATAATTCCTAAAAATATAGGGAATACAGGAAAGTCTGCGAAAATATAGAAAATACAGAAAATTTGCCAAAATACAGAAATTCAAAAAAAAACCGTTGATTACCTTATTGACTTGTCGCATCAACCAACCTTTCTTGAAATTTAAAATATTCTGAAAAAATAAAGAGAAAAAAAAATGTCCATATTTGGGTTAGTCTTGTAAAACGGAAGCGTGCGGCACAAGTCTGTACCTCTGAGTAATGATCCATAGGATCGACTCGAATTTCCGGGATGCTGCTCGGGCACCTGACAATGTGATCTAGTCCGCATCCGTCCGGATCCCCCCGTATCTGCACAAGACGAGGATTAAAATCGTTAAAAAATTCCACAATTAATAAATCCAGAAGATGGCGCTGTCCTTAAATGACAAAAAAGCTCTCACCGTGTGCTCGCGCCATTTTGTATCGCTTTCCTTGTCAGTCTCCTTCTTGCACTCAAATTCCACAGAATTCGAGGAAGAGTACAGCTGAGTTTCGTGGGAAGCAAAAGGCGCTTTGAGGACGGCTGCCGAGCCCCGGTGTTGCTCCTTCTTGTCTTCTCTGAGCGGCAAATAGTGCAAGCGGCTGGATTTGCTGGCTCGCTGCGACTGTTCTTGACTAGGTACGTCCACACTGCTGCGGTTATGATTGAACTCGTCGTCGTCCTCGCCCTGATACCACAGCCGCGGGGACATTGGTCCGTTGTGGTCCTGTTGCAGGCTCTCCAGCGAGTCGTACCGTTTCATTTTGGGCACGTCGGACAGGCGGGAGTACAGCGGACTGGACACTCTCAGGTGGGCCAGGGTCTCGGAGGCTGGTTCGTTAAGATCTTCCGTGGACGAGGCGTTGGACATGGGGGCCCCCAACGACCGGCTGCGCTGACTTTGCGCGTGCTTCCGGCTTTCGCTCTTGAGACTCCGCTTGCTGTAATGATTGTCGACGCGGGACCGCCGGGAATTGTCGGCCAAGATGATTTCGATGTCCCTCGGGATGCTGTCTTCGATTTTAGCTGGTGAAACAAGAGGGATTCAAAATTACAAAACAATCCTTATAAGAAATGTTTACATTATTTCGCTAAGATTTTGATTTATCGAGCGATAATCGTGATAAATTTGCGTAAATCCGAAATTGATATCAAAATTTTCAAGAAATCGAAATTTGAAAAGCAAGAATATCGCCAATATTGTGATTTCCGACTCGTGATTTTTGAGACTGGAATCCAAACTTTTAAAAAACCGAGATTTTAAAAATCCTGCTAATGTCAAAATTTGGCTTATCAAAATAATATTTTGAGAAGAAGATGCAAATCTTAATGAAATTGCATTATTGGTAGAAACAATTTCAAAATTTTAAAATTTAAGTATGGAAAAATGATATTTTAAAAATATCCTTATTTTTCAATAAAGTTCTGCCATTTTGAATTTCTTTCGAGCATTGTGATTTTTAAGTTTATTCAAGTTAAGAAAACCTTAATTTAAAGTAATTAATTTTGTCCAAAAATCAGGTTTTTTGAAAGCAAAACCAAAAATTTTATTGAATTGCAATTTTAGAAATCACTATATTGCGAAAGTTGTGATTTTAGAATCCAAATTTTCAGAGCGAAATTCAAAACCTTTTTTAGAATCGTGATTATAGAAATACAGATTTTGACAAAATCATGATTTTTCGACCAAAATCCAAACTGTGATGAAAAAATGTTAATTTTACAGAAAAAGATATTTTTTTAAAATAATGATTTTTGAGCCGATTAATCTAGATTTCAAGAAATTCAAAATTACACATTGCATGGGATATTCGGAACAATCACGATTCAAAATACTGAATTTTACAAAAATTTCAAAAATCCCGATTTTTGGGAACAAATCTTTTGGCAAACTATCTATTCTCAAGTTTTAACTATTGGCATGATTTAAGAGAAAAAAAATGACTTTAAAAACAGCAATTAGTGAATTTGTCTTTGATTTTTTCAGAAGTTCACAGAAAAATATGAGGAAAATTCAGCAAAACCCACCTTTTCCTACCACCGTGGTCCTTTCCTCTAAATCCGCTAGGGGCTTGATGGCGGCGTTATGTGCATTTTTCAGCCCGACGTCTATGGAATCGTAACCTAACGAACTGGTCTCGGTATGGCAGCTAACAAACCTATAGCGAGGGACCACGTTTTCGTTCCAATCTCCTTGACTTTCCGTAACTCTTGTCTACATGAAAATAAAAATTCATATAATTTTTACTAATATTTTGCGCAAAATGCATGATTAAAATTCAATTATCATATTTCTTCCCTTGACCTTTTTCATTTTCTTGAAATATGCTAACCAGTTTCTCACTAAGTTGTCCTATTAGCATAATTGTCTCGTATTTTCTATCAATTCTCCTTATATCTTATTTTTAATTGGACGAACACCTTTCCTAACCTCTAAATTTGTCATAATTCTTCCTAAATTTTCTCATTTATCCTAATTTTTGTCACATACTCGTATTAACCTAAGATTACCTAACTCCATTTCCAATTATCCTTGATTTTTTTTAAAATAAGATCACTCCAAATTTTCAGAGATTTTTTTCAGCAAATTTCCTTGAGGACCGTAACTTCCATTTCTGGATTTACCCTGAACTTTTTTAAGCTCAGAAATAAAGTAAAAAAAAAAAACCAAAGCAGCTAACAATTGTAACATTCTGGCCTAATGCCATTAGACATTACAATGCCTCCATCAAGGCTACTTCTTGAATTTTTTTCACAAATTTTTCAAGCATTTTTAATGTTTCCCAGCCTCATAATACTTCCACGATGCACCATTTAATAACAATAAAACAGGCCTATTTTAGTATGGGCCATTTATTATACATCATAGATGGCGCCATACGTCTATTGCAAATAACATTGGCCGCCATTTTAGTATGGGCAAACTGTTGCTGAAATCCCTTCATCATAGATGGCGCTTTAGTTATGAAAGGGGAGTACATTTTAGACAATTATTTTGCATATTCAAACTTTTTCACATATATTTCGCAATATAGGCCTAACCCTTCTTTCAATTGACGCTTTTTACAAGTAAAGCGCCATCTTTGGTGAATAATTTTCAACAGCAAGTGTACTCGACCAATATGGTTGCCCATGTGTTTTGTCATACTCTATGCAATATGTCTGAACATCGTGGTTTTTTGGGGGGGGAAATGGTGCATTATGGGATTTTTTAAAGAGTCTATTCAAGGGGTACAACATGGTGCTTCAGGTAGTCCAAAATCCCATTTGAGGCGGAATTCCTCAAAAATTCCCCAAAATTTATTTCAAATTCCACTCCAAAAGCGAAAAATAAAAATGCCGTAGAGGGCGCTAATGCTAAGAAATTCACCCAAAATTTCTAAAGAAAATTCTTTTAAATTTCCCCCATTTTATTTAGGAATTTCTCAAAATCCCATGAAATTCCACTCTGAAAACGAGAAATAAAATGCCATAGAGGGCGTACGTAAATTTCTCCGAAATTCCTTTCAAATTCCCCTCCAGTGTCCAAAATTCCTTTAAAATTTTTAAGCGATGTTCCCAAACGTTCCCCGATTTATTTCCTGCCAGTTTCCTCGAGTGCCGCTACCGTAACTTCCGTTCCCGGCTTAACCCTGAACTTTTTACGCTCAAAAATTAAAGAAAAAAAAACAATCCCTCGCGTAACAATTGTAACATTCTGGCCACACGCCACTAAACAAAAGTCTCCACCAAGGCTACTTCTTGAATTTTTTTCCTTAAATTTTTACAGCAATTTCCGTGTTTCCCAACCGCACTCAGAAAATTCCTACGTTACACAGTCATCGACAACAGCGCCCCACTCAGGCCGGTTAGGCCTATACTCACCTTAGCGGAAGACACTGTAGTCGTGGCCTTAATACATGGAAATGTAGCATTTCTTTTCTGCCTGCCCTTGAGACTACGAGGATACATCACCAGCACATCAAACCACCTATTTAAACCATGAAAAGAGAAATGAATTAAAAGGCGTTGCAATATGTCTCGTAGCAAATTAAATATGCAAGTACGGAATAAGATTAATGCGCATTAAGGCAGGGGATCAACCAGTAAAGCTCAGCAGCAATAAAATCAAATCCACTCCTAAAGCAGATCTGGCCTTCGAGAGCAAACTGTGCTTGTAAATATAAAATAACACATTGCCAATTGAGGAGAACAGTCGAAAGAAAAAGGGTTAATAGGCCTCGTTGACAATTTCAATTTATATAATGTGACATCCTTATAAATGCATTCCACTTAACATTGTTGCCTCTGCCCCTTCAACCCCAGTCATTGTTTTTGAGCAATAAATATTATTCTTATTGCGTTAAGTTTTTGAACCGCGTATACAGTTAGTCCGAAAACTTAAAGGGACAGTTCCCACTTTACCTCAAGCATTTTTATCAAGAAAGAGGGGAGGGGAAGGGGGGGGGGAGAAACAAGAAGAAAATAGAAATTGAAATTTAATTTATAAATACCATTCAATAGTTATTAATTTTGAAACATGCCAATGTGGACAAAAATCTCGATGCTTGATGGCAGTCATGTTGGGAGTCATTTTGTCAATCCCTCTAGTAATAAACTTGATGGTGTACGTTTTTGCGTAACAGAGAATGCATATAACTATTCCATAGCGATAAAGTGAAACCAACTTTGAACCCCTCCCTTGCACGCAGCGCCATTCTGCCTGGGTGGGGGGACTATTATTAAAAATGGCGCCTACCTTTTTTTTTTGGGAAACATCCTGATTTCTGAATTACGGTAGGTGAACTACAATTATTACTACGGCTGTTCTTCTTTATTATTAATAATCTTAATTTTAAGATTTATTTGTCATAAAATGGGACTGTCCTTTTAAGACTAGGCTTTTGGGTTAGGTCAAGTTAGAATTCGGGGAAAGGGGGGGGGACGGAGTTTGCAGTTTGTGGCGCGGGGAGAGTGTTCCAGTGGATGCGCCCCTTGGTTAGAATTCTTTGGGTCATGGGGCATTCCTGGGGGGCACAGACACTATGCCAATAGATGGCGCTGCCAAAACTTCATTTCAAAGCCGAGCTCGAAAATAATCATTTTCGATCAAAATTAGCCTTAGGCAATGGGGAACTATAGGTAGGCCATACCGGTACTACAGGACCGTTGGATCAGGTCCGGTTGGTCCAGCCACTTTTTAGCCAAAATAAATTTTAAAAAAAGTAAAAAATGGGGGGGAATTCGGTATCATTGTAAGAATAACAACAAAGTTACCAAATATTTTGTAATTTATCTACTTTTAAATATAATTCACCATTTTAGATTTTGTATTTGTTATATTTTCGGGCTGGACCACCTTTTTTCTCCTTCCTATGGGCCTATACTATAATAAGTTTGTTCCAATAACTTTTGTCCATGTACCCGCCACCTAGCGCCAGTTTTTTATGGTTTACAACTGTCATTCCAACCCATCCATACGAGCAAATTTCCCCACAAAAATGTAGAAAAATAGGCTCAAAAAATGCTTATTTTTGGCAATTCGTGTGACGAAAGCGTGCCTTCCGTCCTTGGGAGGACAAAAAGTTAGCGGAGTTCTCAGGGATCGCCTCCCAAGCGCAAACCATAATCACTGGTAATTCTAACCGGTCACAACCGTTAAGTCGTTGCACAACGGCAAGTACCAATAAAGGGTAAACTGACGTGCCAGGTACGGCGCACGAAAGATGCAGCCAATTGTCTGTGCTATAATAACAGTGCGGATAGTAATTTCGCTCCGGCCTTGAGCGCCAGTAATTCATCTCAAGGCGAAGCACTAAGCGTTAACGCTGATCCCATGTTGACTATCTTTAAATGCTTGTTTATTAAAAAATTAACTCTCTAATTGCCTTTTATCGGGTATTTACGCACGAGAGAGGCCGGCCTTGAAAATAAAAATGTACCTGTAACAATTTATTATTATTACGACCCGGAGCTTACCATTTGCTCTCTTCCTTGCAGGTTCCCTTGATGAAGTAGATCTTGTCCGGCGCCGTGATGCCGATGGCAAACTTGTTGCCGGTGGCGTCCTCTGCATCGGACACTTCCACCACTTTGGTCATCTCGATGATGGCCTGAGGTATCGTGTCCGGCTGCAATCATGAATAAAATAGCAAAAATTAGAATGTCTTCAAAAAATCATATAAAAAGCTATGACTTCTAATAAAAAAGTATGCATTGACTATTTTATTGATTTTGTCAAAGTAGGAATTTACGACTAGTTAGGCACCATGTCATACCCCCCACCCACACCTTCGAGAAATAGAAAAAAACTCGTAGAAATTCTAATAGGATCGGTTAGGTAATTGGACGATAGACAGATATTAGAGACGGGCCTCAATTAGAAGTTTTATGGTTTTATAATTGGTTTTTAAAATATTTTGCTGCATTCAATATTCAAGTGAATCACGTTTTTCAATAATTTTAAAACCTGGACCTGCCACCTAGCGCCAATTTTATTTTTATCCTTTGCATATGCCTTCAGTCTGTCTTCATCTTGGCTATAAAAAGTGCCCCCTTTCGGTCATCTTGAAGGCTTTGACATAGGATTTCGAGCAAAAATAGGGCGGTACTTGATCCTCATTAGCTCATTTCCGAGAGTTAGCTATCCTATTCTATAGATGGCGCTTTTTTGTAGACAATGGAGTAACGCCCGTCCATGCACACCTTGTACTTAAGGTTATAGTCGGTGCCAATAATTTTTGGACCTGGGCCTGCCACCTAGCGCCAGTTTTGTTTTGATCATTTGCAGTTGCCTTCCATTGTGTTGAGGTTAGATGTCTGCGGAAGATCTCATGGAAGGCAACAGTGAACGATGAAAATCACAAAATCGGTACTTGGTGGCGGGTCCAGGGCCCTATTTCCTCAAGACTCTAGAATCTAAAATCCTGAATCTCAATCCAGAATCCAAAAAAAAACCAACAAAAATGGCGCAGTGGAACATTCCCAATCCTGAAAATCCTATCTACTCCTATGAAAGATCCCTGATTTTGGAATAGGGATTGAACGATG
>JAQIXP010005342.1:0-10537 GCA_034700285.1 Proteroiulus fuscus | reverse complement strand
TTAAGTTGGGCGACGTAGCTTTTTTTTTGGGGGGGGGGGGTTGGGCCATGAATTGCTACAATTTGCGACAAGGGGGAGGGGGGGGGAGTCAAAAATTCTGAAAAACTAAGCTACGTGGCTTGTGGACGTTCCCATGGGTCCCCACTAAAATCTCAATTTCACCAAATGTTTACAAACACTAGCAACTAGGACTGAAAACCTAAGCACTAAAAACTAAAAACACTAGCAACCATTTGCAAACGTTTGGTGAAAATGCATTTTTGGTGGACTCACATTAAGAAATTATTCTATCAGAAACCATGTAGCTAAAAATGAAATTGTTTGGGGAGAATAAAAGTGCAGCATGCAACCTTAAAAACACAAAAAAAGAGACTGGCACTTTTAACATAAAAAAAAAAGTCAAAATGCAAAACTGCCAAATTTATATTCTCCAGACACAAAATCAATTTCCCTGAATTTTCCAGACAATACTGATTTACCTGCCATTTCCAGGTTTTCCAGACAGCCAAACCTATAGTATAAATCACATAGACTTGTCATGAGGGCAAGCGGTAATTGAAAAGCGCTTCCCCGCTCTCCTGCACGGGGAAGTGCTTTTCAGTTACGTGTACCACTTGCACTCCTGCCAAGTCTATGTGATTTAGACTATAGGGGACATTTGAACTACCATAACTTTTGATCTGGTAATTTTCTGAAGATGTGCATTTTCTGAGTCCTTAGGTGAGTATATGACACCTTCCTGGGAGGTGCAGCCCTGGATAGGGTTGCTTGGTTTTACAATTTATGTAAACTGAGTACATTTTTACTCTGTTTACACACATTTTAGACATTCCCAGTGAAAAAACTAATTTAACAGTAATATTGCACTGAACTGTTATATTTTCTGTAATCTACAATAGGCCTATAAACAGCAATAAAATTTCTGCCAAGCTGTTGGATTTTAACAGTTTTATGAAGCACAACTGCAGTAAAATTGCATTCCAGAAAATTTGAAAAAATAAAAAAAACCTTTTTTTTATATGGAATGTAGTTTTCCTGCAGTGTGTTTCATAAAACGGTTAGGATCTAACAATTCAGCTACAGTTTTATTGCAGTACCGGTAAAGGCGAGTACTGCAATCTGGAGTGCAATCAACTGCAGTAATTTTTTCACTAGGTTGGCTTTAAAGTTTACATTTTTTTCTTACTCTGACACTGAACTAACTGAAGTGTTTTTTTACTATTTTTCTTTTCTTTAATTAAGTGTTAAAAAGTATTTCCAGCAGCCCATTCAGTACTGTCAATGAATCAATTACAAAAAATGTATCATCGCGCTTGACGCATCTTGCGGCTCTTGCCCAGTTGTTACTACATTCAAAATGTGCAAATAGCAAGTATGCAAACTGATGATCGCTATTCAGAGTCGAAATATATGATAAGAGACGCCAAAATTTAAGCCGTTAACTTAAAAAGTTTTGCCTCCGACGGCCAAGGGTGTCTAATGCCGCCCATTGAGTCCCTGTAGTAGGCTAAGTCAACACTAATGCTTACCTGATGTGCAGTTTCAATTTTCAGGTTTTTCTCAAACAAGTTGTGAAAATGGCTTGGCATTCCCTGATTCGTCTCACTTAAATCTCTCTCCTGACTTTCATTTTGACCAACTTCAACAACATTACCACCTGTATCTCTAGTTTCCTGAAATAATTCAAAGCCAAAAAGAAACGTTTTAGACTTAGATAATAACTCTGGTATTGCATTAATACATAAAATGACATATATTTATATTCATCTTACTCCAAATTTGGCGGGTAAGGGCCTATTAGCAAAACACAATTCCATTTCCATTAAGCTCTCCATTTGTTTGGCAGTCAAAGGTGCCTTAGGGTTAGCATTATTTTCCCAATCTAACAAACTTAACGTTATGTCAGCACTCATACTTGCACTTATATTACACTATGATTGTTTAAATTACTATAAAATGAACATTAAGTAATTCAATCGTGTTTAAAATTCAATAAATAGCTGCGTTTCGGTTCATTTTCTCGAACTCTGACAAATATTGCAGACGTCACTCATAGGGATTTTTCAGTGTTGCAAATAGGGATTTTTAAAACTAATGTTATTGCATTTCACTATAAATGGATCATATGATAATGGATCCTGATTTGAAAGTGTCAAAATTTTCTTGTAATCAAGAATGTATTGAATGATAGACTATTTAATTTGTTTGGTACTATACAAGACACTTTCCCCCACGGAACTACGGTGGCCCTTACGCACGGTTGCGAAGCTACGCGCTTCGAACCAACTATACATCTCTTTCCCCCCAAAACATGGGGGCCACCGTAATGTGTAGTAAAAAAGGTTCCTGGGGGAAAGTGTCTTGGATAGCGCCAATACTTCTGTGCCATGATGGTTAACTAACTAATCGACTGAAACCAACCTTGACGGGAATCAGGCCTCTCTCCTGGAGTATGAACCCACCGAGCTCATCCAAAATCGCCTTGCAAACTTCACTCACGTGGATTTTCAACGCTGGAAAAGACGCAAGGAATGTCAGGTAAATTAGGAGCAAATATAGTTATTTTTATTGTAAATCTGTTTCCTCAATCAAACGTAATTATCTAATTTATCTTTAGGCCTGCAAAATTTGTGTTCCAAAATGGGGGCTCAATGCACGTGGCGTTTGCATTTGACTCGCTGTAATATGCACGTGCGTTGAGCCCCCATTTTGGAACAAAATAATGATAAGGAGAATGCCCCTTTTAACTTGCTACATGGTAGCTATATATAGCGATGTGAAAAACTGTTAAAATCGTGAAATTTTTACATTAGTGAAAAAATGTGGAACATGGACAGGCTGTGTCTAAAGGCTTTCACATGATATTGGCCCTGAAATGCAAAATAGGGACTGTTCACAATTTCCTTGCTGTTGCTGGCGTGTTGTTGGTGTGGAAAATATTAAAGCATTTTCCCAGCATTTCATGATGGTGGCTCTGATCTTGAACTTCGCTATGTAACTAACTATAAAGTGGTAAATTTGTGGAAAGATGAAATAGGCTCCCCCCGTACCTTCACCCGTTGATTCCATCCTTGATGCCGTGTTCACGGTGTCTCCGAACAGGCAGTAACGAGGCATTTTCAGGCCCACAACGCCTGCCACACACGGTCCTAGAGGTAAAAAAAAGGCACAATTTTTTCATATTTTAGTCATGGAAGCTCTCCTTTGACTCCCTTGAACACACATCGAGGTCCTTACCCGAGTGAATTCCTATCCGTAACTTCAGCGTTTCGCCCGGTCGGTGCTTGATTTTAAAGTTTTTGATCTTCTCCAGCAAAGCCAGAGCCATCTTGGCGATTTCCCTGGCGTGAGTTTGACCATTACGAATGGGCAGGCCGCTGACCACCATGTAAGCATCTCCGATGGTCTCCACCTTGTACACGTCGAAGCGACCGATGATGCGGTCACAAGCCGTGTACAAGTCATTCAAGAGATCGACCACCTAAGGGTGGTATTAACGAACGGTCAGATTTTGACCGTATAATGATTGTGTTAGAAAAATTAGGACTAGCCATACCTCTAGTGGCGTGCTTTCAGCTGATAAAGTCTGAAAATACCAAATTAGTTTTCTGGTCAATTTTAGACCCGAATTCCTGAATGTCCACTTAAGTGGTCAGTGGGCCTACGCTCATAGGCATAGTCACTTACCGTAAAACCCACAATATCGCTGAAGTAAATGGTTACCATGTTGAAACTTTCTGCTTCAACCGGGTAACCTCTGATGAGAGATTCTGCTACGGATCTGACAGAAAAAAAATTAGAAAATTAAGTTTTTAGGGAGTGTTCCAATATTACAGGAACCCACAATATGACCAGAGGAACTTTGGTTTTGGAGCCAGGCCAGTTTTAGTAGGAATAATTGGGCATATTAAACAGTTTGCAAAATTTTGTGAAAATCAAAGAAATACTTTTCATTAAAGTTTTTACGGTGGTTCATAAGGGTGATTGCCAACAAAAAAAGTGCAGCAAAAATATAATACAAATGTACTCTGCACTACGAAAAAGTGCAAAAATTGTAGTGATTGTGATTTTTATTTTTTTGGCAGAAAATTCATATTTTTTGAAAATACTAGGCGTGTTTTAGCATTATTACCCTGTCATACGCTGTAATTATCCAGTTTACCAGTAGTTCTTAACTCTATCATAGGATACAAGCAAAACGCCAAAACGCAAAGTTCTTCATTCGATGATTTTCCTGTACAAAGCATCCATAATTTTTGTTACCTAATTTGGTACACCACCTGTTTAGGTAGATAGCAGGTTAGTTACCCTTTTGGTTACCCGTCATCGTTATCCAAAACGATAAAACAGTTGGCGTCAACAGTAAAACGCTCCAGGTCCTAACTATGAATCCCAATGGTAACAGGGTAATAGCGCAAAAACACGCCTAATATTATTTATTATTTTGAATGAGCCGTGACATTATGAGCCACCGTGAAAATGTATGTTTTTAAGCCTTTCAATCATTATTTTGAACGAAAATTTCACAATTTTGTTCAGGAATAATGTTTTGTAATTTCAGGGGTTCACAAATTTTTTATATTTCCAATATTTTTTGAGAAATATTCAAAAATTCCCCAAAAATTTCACAACCATGATTATATTTTTTGGCAAAAAATCCTATAATATTCTGTTATTTTTGGATAAAATTGTCAGTCCTGTCCAATAGTAAAATATGAGGCGTGTAATTTAGAAATTCTATTGAATATCTTGATGGTAGCAACCCTTGGCCAATTGACCTATTGGACATACTTAGGTAGCATCCTATGCAAAAGTGTATCCGTCTTCCTTTTCTCCTCCATCAACTGCTGCGCCCTCTCCTGGACAATTCCTTCCAGATTCAAGGCATATTTTTCCATGATGGTCATCATGTTATCGAATATGTTGGGTTTCCTGCCAGGGAGTAAAGGTGCAAAAAATGCATTGAAAAGCAATAGATCTTAATGCCTGTAATACAGGTCTGTTGTTATGGTCAAGCAAGGTTACCTACAGGCCAGCTTGCATTTCCTTCAGTTTGTTCCTAATCGTCCTGAAGTCCGGCCTGGCATCAGGGTTTTCATCCCAGGCCTCCCTCATGCACTTCAGGACCGATTCCAGACAGTGAAGGCCCCTGGTCGAGGGCCTACAGTAGAGGCCGGAATTTGACCCTTCCTTGACCGTCGGGTTCTTAACCCGACTGATCACGTCGCACACGGCTGGAATGACCAACTGCACTTTTGAAGCAAATTTGATGGAAAAATGATTTATTTTTTAAATTAATTTTTTATAAATGGGTACCTTTGGTACTGTCCTGCGTGGTGTCCTGCAGGTCTGACCAAGGGTCTTGCCTCGTAATCACGTGATGTAAGATAATTGCGAAGGAATACACGTCTCCCTTGGTGGTTCCCTGAGGGGGCGGGGAGGGCATCCGAAGTAATTCGGGAGCTCGGAATAACAAACCTATAATGTTTAAAATTTGTCAGATTGCTTCCAGTGCTGCTCTTAGCGCCACCTGTTGGCTTAATTTGAAAACCCTTTTTGATGGCAATTGTAATGTTAAGAGTACTAACAATGTAAGAAGTTTTAATGCTTTTTGTAAGTTCAGAAATGCAAGGATGAAACAGATTTGAAAAATGCGAATATTCAAAAGTTTGAAAAATGTAAATTTTCATATTTTTAAATAAAATAGGCCTAGTGAGAAAAATGTGATGTGTATGGTTGGGATGCCAAAAATAAGATAGTATTGACATGATATTTGTGATAAAATTAGTGTGAAAAATGGGGTAAACTGTATGGTTAGGGTGTGAAAAATGTGAAAAATACGAAAATGATGATGTGAAAACATTTGAAAACTGTGTCTTTGGGATGTGAAAAATAAGAATGTGAGAATATAAAAAAAATTATGTACTTCACTGTCACGTACATCCCAGAAGTGAAAAACAAAATGGCTTCCGGTTGGTTTTTTTAAAATTAATTAATTTAAAATTTCTTACCTTTGTAGTACGACAGGTCACGTCCACTGTTGAATCTTTCTTCCTGATTGACTTTGAATTCGTGCAATCCGAAATCCGTGATTTGCAACACTAATTTACTATCAACTAAGCAGTTGGATGATTTAAGATTTCCATGAGATTGGATTTCACTGTCGTGCAAGTAGATCATTCCCTATTAGAGAAAAAAATCAAAATGAAATCATGTATGGGGCACCATCTCTGAAAATACTTTGAAAATTTTAAACTATTTCTGCTTACCCTTAATAAATCGGCAACAAGAGAAGCAACAAACATATTGTCGAAATGCAGATCCTCATTTTTAATTACATCCTAAACACAATAATGAGAAAATATTAAAAAAAAACCTAACATTTTTGGAGGCCATTTTGTTTTTTTATTTAAAATTTAAAACATTTGCTAGTTTTTAGAAATTACATTAGAAGCAGGATTGCATGGCACAATGTAGGAAATAATTAAATGATACTTTTAGTAGCATTTGTTTTTATTAGAATTTAAGTTTGACAAAAATGCATTGAATAACATTAGTTTGTCCTTCGCTAACATTATCCAATGCATTTTTATCAAGTTTACTTAAACTCTGGCATTCAAACTACTTGGCAAATTCTCTTCAAACCTTCGAGATTGTGTCATCATATCACATAAAGCTTTTTGAATAAAAAATTACTAATAAATAAAAAACAAAATGGCGGATTTAACCCCAAGTATGCTTACTTCCAGACTTCCTCTTGCACAATACGTAGTTATGATACAAATGTTGGGATGATCTACGCATGCGCCAATAAATGTATTGATATTATCATGTCTCAATTCTCGTATCTATAAAAAAAAAATTTAAATTCTTCAATTTTTAATACATGCTAATTCATGAATTAAGTAGGCTACACCATGTTACACAGGTATACATAAGGGATCACGATTAAATTAAGGTTGGGTGTGACCACCACCATTCATTATTATTTTACGTTAATTAGTAATTTATGCCTATTTTCTTTTTATGTGTAGGCCTACAGGCCCATAATATTTGCCAATTAACTTTTTAATTTCTCAGGCTTTGGGGAAACTAATTTAACCTTTAAGATGTCCCCGAAAACTTATTTTTAAGCTTGCAGATTTTAGACCCTTCTCATAATTTCTGCGCTCAATCGCACGAGGGCGCCAGTGGTACTGGTATACTGCCTAAAATTCGCGAATTCAAAATCTCTTTAAAATACCTGTTTGAGTTCTTTGCGTATGTTTCTGGTTAAGTCAATACTGCGTTTATTAATACATTTAATGGCAACAATTTCTCCTTTGTATTTTCCTATTTTGGTGAATGGTTTTCTATGATGGGTGTTGTACTCGGTGCCACCGTTTTCAGTAGGAAGGGCTCCGAAAAAGCTCCCACGTGCTTTCTCCTGCAAAAAAAATCAGACAAAAATTCAATTTCCCAATATATATATTATTAATAATATTGGTAAAAGATATGAGATTGGTTTATGGTACCAGCATTAGCTGTTCTCTTCTTAAAGGGAAACTCCCACCTTTGTAACTAAGTCATATTTAAATTGTACACACTTGCTAGTTATGAATGGCTGTTACAATAATAATTGCAACAGTTTCCATATTTGAGGAAATCAAGACGTTTGCCAAATACACGTTAGGCGCCATTTTCCCATAGATTTATGCAGACACTGAAAGTTGGTGGCACCCTCTAGGACACGCGTGTCTACGTGTTTCACGAGAGCCAGTGCCTTTTAGCCAGTAGAAGGTGCCACATACTGTCTATGTGTCCACATTGGCGCCTATTTGGGATTTGCATTTTCAACCAAATCCATGTATTCGGGACATTTCCTTTTATGATTGGTGGGCTCAACTCAAATTGCAATTTTCATGAATTTTATAATTTGTCATGCTCTTTTTTCCTACAACCCACTTCTTTCAAAGTGGGAAATTCCCTTTAAAGAGTATTAGTGACCAACGCGTTAGAAATATTCACAATTTAACTGTGATTTTTCTAAAAAAAATGAAAAAAAGGAATTGTGATTTTTTTTTATGTATTGATTCTGTTGCAAATTATTGGTTTTTAAGACTTCCCACCTATAAAAAGATAGGATCGATAGAAGGCGTTTTTAATAGCGTCGCAGAAACAGTAATTTAATTAAAAATAATTAGCATTTCTTAATTAGCTTGTGTGTGTGTGCGCCATAATTAAATTGGTTTTTCTTTAACACATGTACTGTGTATATACATTAAAAGACAGAGAGAGAAATAGTACACGCAATTAATTTTGTTACCTGATTGCATTTCATTATCCCTTTTTTTGACGTAAGTTGCTCGGATTCTGAAGATATAGGATAAATTTCTTTGTAATCAATTTTCCATAACAAACAAGCAAGTTTTTGCTCATAGCGATAATGTCTATAAGAAAAGATTGGTAGAAAAATGCAGTTTTAATGGGCATGCAAATTTCTACGAAATGAAAAAAGTTCTCATGAAAAATAATTGATGAGCTTGATCCTTTAAATTGCTACGAATTCACCCTCTCTCGTATTTCATGAGGAACTTTTCTTCTGACCGAATCCCCCTCAGAAAGAAAATGGTAGGGTCCATCCTGGGGAATGCACGTGCCTGCTCAGCGCGTGCATTCGATTTTATGAAGATTTTGCACGTGCTGAGCAGGCACGTGCATTCCATAGATTTGAAATTTTGGAATTTTAGAACCCATTAACCGTTCTTGAATTTTACCCATGATGCATTTACCGGTCACGTGCGCGTCCGCCATGACAGTGAATAGCAAGTGTTGACACCTGGTGAGAGATTTTTCCAACAGGGTTTCTTCATTTTTTGCCCTTTCGAAGGAAATTTGTCAATTCTGCATGGAATCTCATTTCAATAGAAACTGCGCCATTTTTAGGCAAATTTTTATAATGGTTTAGGGATCGAAGCCTGTAGGATCAAGTTCATAAATTATTCGACATTTTAATTCGTTTAAAAAATATATTTATCGTATTAAAGGTGCATTTTCCTGATGCTGTTTTTGATCCAAAGTGGTTTTGATGGAATATGCTACTTGAATATGAGCCCCATTTTCGGAACGGAAAATTTCGTCGGGATAGTGCACCTTTAAATGGATAAATTTAAAGTAAATCTGGTTGTTTTTATTTACCTGAATGCAAAAATGGCTGCCACCAACAGAAATACTACTACGGTGCAGATTATTATGGTTTTCCAATCTGGAAAAATTATTTTAAGAAAATATATGAAAACATTTAAGATGTCATGTAGAGTTTCTTATTGATTGCAGCACCCTCTGACATGCTCAGATACTAAAAAAAATCATTGTTTGGTCGAATTGGCGTATGACATAACTGATGTCCAGTTCCCTTTCTATATGGTAAATTCCACACTGCAGTAGTACCGAAGATTTTCTACAGAGGGTGCTGCTTTTTTAACAGGAGAAGCTTATGTTGGACTGTAGGGCTGACGTGAATCTTACCTAAAGCTTTATCACATTTTTCGTTATCGAAACCACAAGTTGGCTGGTTTTCGGGTGGTTTTCCTGCTATCCAGTCAACTAAGTAACCATTGCCAGTTTCTCGAATTTCCTATGAAAATTATTTATTTTTGCATTGATTAGCGTTAGTCAAATGGAAGTCCAGTACATGGGCCACCTCTCCCCCCTCCCCCACACGCACACTTACTGGCAACTGACCAGGTGACCCTGGGTAGAACTTCCACACTTGCTTCATACTTCGTTTGGCAGGAGAATTTTCATTCTTGACCATTCCCAGAACAGTGAAATTTCCCTCAGCATCCCCTTTTTCATCGATGAAAACGTCGAAACCTTGTATGCCTAATTTTATAAATTAGAAATAGAAAAATTATTTTGAAAAAGACTAGAAAAAAAAGTTAAAGCCTTTGCTTAAGAAAATGGCAATTTCATACAAAATCTTAAATTTTAGACCAATATACATTGAGGTCAGTACATCCCCGAACAACGCAATAGTCACCATTGAGCGCTTCATAAATAATTGCCAAATTGGCAGTGTATACTACAAAGTGTGAAGTATGAACTATGAAGTATGAATTACCATACGAAGTGTGAAGTGTGATTTATAAAATTAAAGGTAGAGCTATGCCGTCTGAACTACAAATGTGATGTGTGAACTACCAACTGTGAGGCGTAAACTACAAACCGTGAAGTGTGAACAACGAAATGTCAAACGTGCACATGAGGTGTGAACTATGTGACCTAGGAACTACGAAGTTTGAACTAAGGCGTGTGAAGTGAAGTATGGACTACTGCACAGTGTGAGCTAGGGAAGACTGGACTACGAAGTGTGAACTAGGAAGTCTGAGCTGTAAGTGTGAAATAGGAAGTCTGAGCAGCTACGAAGTGTGAACTAGGAAGTCTGAGCTACGAAGCGTGAACTAGGAAGTCTGGGCTATGAAGCGTGAACTAGGAAGTCTGGGCTATGAAGCGTGAACTAGGAAGTCTGGGCTATGAAGCGTGAACTAGGAAGTCT
>JAQIXP010005341.1:0-10537 GCA_034700285.1 Proteroiulus fuscus | reverse complement strand
AGAAATTCAATTTAACGATGATGTTTAAGTCACCACTTTATGACGTTGGAGTATTCTCCAAAATGTGGGATTACCCCCTACCAAATGGCATCATTATATGCTGATCGTAGGGTACTGAGTTGAATTGAAAATTGAATTGAATTGAGGCAACTCTGTTTGGCTTTGTGGAATCTTTTAGTTCATTATATTATTGTCTTCATTGTTTAATAAGTAAAGAAGTTCAACATACATATGATGAAAGCTCTTTGGTGTTAAGAAATGTTCAAAACTACAACACTCATTTACATGAAGTGTCGACAAAAGCCAATGCAGGGTTACATGTATTTGTTAGTAAGAGTGAGTGCATTTTTAATGAGCTCTCAAATTTCCACATAGCCAACAATTGGATGTTTGATGCAATGCATGACCTACTTAAAGGAGTAGCTCAGTATGAAATGAAGCTAGTTCTTAAAGAATTTATTAAGCGTGATCAGCCATTATTTACTTTGAAGGTCCTTAATGATCGGTTGCATAGTTTTAATTATGGTCTTAATGACAACCCTAACAAGTCATCACCTATTCATTTGGACAAGGTGGCCAATGATGTAGGGCAAAGAGCAGAACAGGCATGGTGCTTAATTCGATATTTGCCTATGATTATTGGTCATTTTATAAAAACTGAAGGTGATTTAAGAATCTGGAACTTATTGCTTTTGTTACTTGATTGCATGGACATTATATTTGCACCTAAGGTAACCATTGTAATGGCAAACCATTTAAAGAACTTGATTATCAATCATCATTCTTTATTTAAAAGCCTCTTTCCAAATGCCAGACTTTTACCAAATCATCATTTTATGGTTTATTATCCTACTGCCCTTTTGAAGAATGGTCCTTCAGTTCATAATTGGACTATGCGCTCTGAGGCAAAGCTTGGGTATTTTACCAAATTATCTGATATTGTCAATAATTTCATTAATGTTCCATTGTCTCTAGCTAAGCATCATCAACCACTGCAAGCAAGCAGATGCCATGATAATTATAAATTTGGTGAATTAGGAGTAGGACCAGGAAAAATGAAAGCTTGTGCTGATTATATAGAAAAATATCCAGATATTGTGAATTCCATTGTTTTACTTGAAGATAACAAATTGTTTGTAGCTAACTGGGTAAAGCATTTTGGAATTGTTTTTAAATGTGGATTGTTTGTTTGTGTTGGATTTGAATATGACATGCCAATCTTCGAAAGAATTGTTCATGCTTCTGTAAAAAATAGTGTTTTGCTACTTAGAATTATAAGACTGCATTTTTTAATAGTCATTTCCATGCATCTTGCATATCTTTAAATAAAAATGCAAGACATGTTCATAATTTGAACGAGCTTATGAGTTCATTTTCATGTTAGCCACTGTTCTATGTTGATTTTGAAGATGCACTAAATTTTACCAGAAGTTTATATTGTTTCAAGGTTTACAATGTTTTGATCATGATAATAATAAACTATAAGAATTTTTTTTAAAAAAAAGTTTCACCTATAGTGTTAGCCACTTATTCTATTATGTCCTTGGCAAAATAATATTAGTTTCATATTTGTATTTTATTTCAATTGTTAAAATTTCGTCTAAAAAGTATAATTTAATGAAAAAGGACATATTATATGGTACAAACAAAATACCTTATAAAAACACTTCATGAAGTTATAATAACAGTTAATTTATCACATATTAAGTGCAAGCAAGCCAAGTTTATTTGATTAATACAGCTATTTCATAAAGGTAACTTAAATATAATTAAAAGTTGAGCTAACATCTATGCTTTGCTTATATAACCTTCTATTAAGAGTTTGTTTAACTTTCAATTCATGTAGATTAACATACATTTCAAGCTGCTATGGTAACTATATTTCACGAGTTAATAATTGAACTTTTTTGAATAACTGGCTTCTAAGAAATTAGTGAAACTAGTTGAAAAAAGGTGAATAAAGCTAAGGTTTTTTAGCAGTGTGGGAAAAGAAAGGAGCATTGATTCATGCAAATAAATAAGTCTCTTCTACATAAATGTAGCATTTTTTGCCCTATGTTATTTTCCACACCTAAAAGAAATTGCTTTCATGGTTGTTTTTTTTATCCACAAGACTTATTATAAGTGCTTTCAATGGAGCAAACCACCATATTCGACTCTCTCATTCTAAAGATGGCTTTCAAATTGATTAGTGCCAAGCTGGATGCAGATTTAGTGCAAAATTCTACCATTACGGTTAAAACATACTACAAGTTCAACGATCAAGGAGGAAGATATGGTCCACTCCATCTTCAGTTAAAAGTGTGCTCAACAAATGGAAATCTACAAAACAATGCATTCGCAATTCCAAACAAAGTTCTTACGTTCTCCACTGCAGATGAAATTATCGCCTACACTGTAAAAAGGGACATGTCTAATATAACTGTTTAACTGACTTAAATTTTCTTCAAGACATTGATATGTGCCTTATCTTTTATCAATATGTGTCTTAAAATGTAATTTTAAAATTAAGACATTAATTGATGTCTTAAATAAACATTGCATACGGGCACAATTTCTACACTTTAAAAAGTAGGTGTCTGAAAAGGGCTTAGTATAAGGCATTAGACATGCCTTTTTCTGACCCCTATTTTAAGTCCAATTCTTCTCACTTAATTTTAAGTCGCAAGAATGGGACTTAAAATAGGGGTCAGAAAAAGGCATGTCTAATGCCTTATAGTAAGCCCTTTTCAGACCCTACTTTTTAGAGTGTATGAGTTTCCTATTGAATAAAAAAGAATGCAACAATAAAACAAAGTAAAAAATTAACAAAAATTGTCAAATTTTCTACTTCCTTTTTTAATAAAAATCCAGGTCTCAAGAAATTTTTAAACGGTAATCTGTTGAATTGTATAGTATTCACCACTTCTAACTTTTAGAAAATACAGGTTCTGGCTTATTTGCCACTGTTCACAGTCTACAGTCTATGGTTAACTGTCACGCATTCTGCTGTGCACGGCCCCCATCCATCCCTGTGCTTAAACTAGGCTGAAGTCCTCGAGACAGCTGAAGGCTCGATTTAGCAAGCAGAGATATTTGATGGCCACTGTTCACTTCTGTAACTTTTAACAGTTATTTGTTAAAAATTTAATTTCTGTAAATTAAACTTAATTAGTGACACTTCCAGGATCACAATCACAATTTTATTTATTAAAAAAATAAGACATAAGTCGTTTATGCTCCAAAGTTGTAAACAACTATGTCTTACATTTTTGAAAATAATGGACAAAATTTGGTAATGGCATCGTGCAGTTGTCTCCACACTCTCGGTGGCTATGTTGTGTTATTAGTGCATGTAATGGAATTCTACCTTATGTGTAATTAACTGGATTAATTGAAACATGCATTACACTATAATCATTTCAATAAATACTGAATTGGAGCAGGAATGGATATGCATAAAACGACCGGCCCGGCAAACGTAAATGTGTGAGGCCAATTGGACTGGGCTGCCGCCCGTGCTTCTTGCATGCAAGGCCCGCAGCTCACAGGGATTTTCCCATCGCAAAATTGTAACGGAAATGACGGGAAATGTTACGACTTAATATGGGAAACAAAAATTATATAAAAGGTGAGAATTCTTGGTGCTATCCATATATTATGACACACATTAAGGGAAGGAGGGGGTTGGGACATTTGTGATGAAGGGTGATGATGTTTTAAAAAAAAATGTGATGTCACAGTGATTAAAAGCTGGAAAAGGTGTTTTAAATTTGGACATCATTTTGGGAGGTGAGGGGGGAGGAGAATTTGTGACGATTTGTGGCAAAGGGGGAGGGGGGGTTAAAAATCAGAAAAATTCACGTGCAGTCATATGTGGATGGCCCATTGCTCTTTGAAAAATGAAATATTTTTTTAATTTTTTAAAGTTCGTTTCATATGTTAAATTTCGATGGCTTAATTCTAAAGTGACGAATATGCCAATTTGTCAAAAATGAGATAATTATACCCTTGCATTGTCATCCTGGAAGTGTCACTAATTAACCTAAATTTACAGAAATTAATTTAACAAATAATTGTTAAACTTACAGAAGTGAACAGTGCAAATAAGCCACAACCTTTATTTTCGAAAAGTTAGAAGTGGTGAATACTATACAATTCGTCAGATTAGTTTAAAAATTTCTTGAGACTTGGATTTTTATTAAAAAGGAAGTAACTAATTTGACAATTTTTGTTAATTTTTTTCTTCGTTTTATTTTTGCATTCTTTTTTATTCAATAGGAAAACTCATACACTCTAAAAAGTAGGTGTCTGAAAAGGGCTTTTAATATAAGGCATTAGACATGCCTTTTTCTGACCCCTATTTTAAGTCTGATTCTTGCGACTTAAAGTTAAGTTGCAAGAATCAGACTTAAAATAGGGATGTCATATTCATAAAGGATAGATAACAGGAGTTATCTTACCTTACATGAGAGTCCATTCCACAAGAATGATGATGCTTTCCTTCGGATCAACATCAAATAAAAAGAAATAGACAACAAAGAAATCATGGATAGAGAGTTCATCATCAAACTCCCGCATACGGTTGACAAGTTCAGCATTATTGAGAGTACTGAAAATGGTGCTGGCCTCCAAATCCAGCAAAACTTCGTCAAAATCAGGAGGCACAACACTCTCGCATTCCATCAGAAATAAGTGTCCAAAGAAAAACAACATGGCCCAGATGCGAACAGCAAAGTGAACGAAACACCACGTGGGCATTCAGCAATTCAAGAAGACCACGTAGTCAAATCCACCAAGAAAATTAAAACAGTTAATTGGAACAAGGTGGTCGGTACAACATAAGCTGGAACAAAACTCCCTAACCACTGTGGACCTAATGAGTGGTGTGCTAAACGAAATAATTCCCAAACCTTTTGAGTCCTAAATAAGAAACGTGAACAAAATAAAAGCTAAAACAAATTTCCTAACTAAATTTCCCTAAGGAAATTTAAAGTCAAAAAGGAACTGTACAAACCTTATGAAAATGGAAATAGAGCAAACTTACGTGCGACAGGCTGGCACTAACGTAAAAAGTTTGTGCTGGTTTGTACAAAAATCCTTTTGGCCCATACAAGAATAACTAAGGAAAACTTTGGAAAAGCGTGGAAAGGTAAAACCAGGGAAAAATAACTACCCCCAAAACTTTTTGCCGAGCATATGATAAATAATTCAACCCAACCATGGACAGTCCGGTGAGACTACTCCAATCAAAAGAAGAAAGGGAAAAATTCAATCAAAATCTTTGCCCAAGCACCCAAAAAGGACCACGTGACACCTTGGCAAACTGTATATAAACAGTGCCACAAGCCATAGTAAGACACTCTGAACATTGAGCCTAGACTCGGCTCAAATCAAACTCCCACAACTGGAAAGGATTCAGGACCAGAAGCCACAACCAGAAATCAGAGGACCATGGACCATAAAAATTGGGTGAGAAAAGTGGGGAAATTCTATGGGGGTTGTCAGTTTAGAGACAGGATTTTGAAACCAAGTGGCTTAGCTCTTATTTATTAGAACTGACTGTAACTGAATTGTTTGGCAATGATTAAAAGGATAAGAAATATATATATGGGACACTGGTAAACTTATTTCACTAGACTAATATGGACAAGGACCCAGGGGGACTTAACCCTACCAATACGTAATGGCCATTGCATACCAGCAGTTATGGGGGGGTCAGACCCATGCCATGATCCTGAGAAGTGTGGATACTGAAAGTGGTCAAAAAAGGCATGTCTAATGCCTTATATTAAGCCCTTTTCAGACACCTACTTTTTAGTGTATGCAGAGCGAGTAATAATACACCATGTTCAATGCCTGAAGAGGGACTGCAAAATGCAAAAATTTGCAGAAGCAATATTCAGTGAAGTTAATAACTGTATTTATAAAATTATGGATCCCAGCAGCGAAGAATGGATGAATTACTATGTCCCGGTTCTTGTTCACATGCGACCAATAGGACTGTAGATTGGAGTGATCCGTCGTGGTGAAAATTAAAACATAAGCATCTTCAGTTTTCCAGACATGGTCTTTAAGTTAAATACATGGGCAGCGTACAGTTGCATTAAATGATGCAAGTGAGGTGCTAGATTTTGTTGGAGACAACTAATGCCACGAAATTTTTTGTCGTGGAATGCCCATGAACGAGGAAATTAAGCGTGGAGTTTTTCAGCGTCTGCAGGAAAAAGCTTAGTATGTACACGGACAATTACTCATTTATCAAAAAATGACATTTTTTTTCTCAACTATTTTATGTAAACCAATTATAATTTTTTGTTTTGCTTAACTATTACATGTATACCAATTTTAATTTTTAAATTAATGAATAAATAAATAGGTTACAATTTTTTTTAAAAAATGTTCTTTAATATTTTATTTTCTGAGTAAAATATTTACGGTGCAGAGGTGAAGCATATTTGCATGTTTTGTGTGCGCCGAGGGTGATGTGGTCCCCTTCGGCATGGTGATTTTGTGCAGTCAGGCTTTCAAACAAGTTGATACTGCTGCACTTCAATTTTTTCCCATAGGATTAACATAGGTGCAGCAGTATAAACTTTTATATTACTACTTATGAAATGGTATGGTGACTTTTCGTTAAAAAGGGGGTACCCATATATGTCTGAGATAGGTTTAACTAGGTGGCAATTGTTGTTATAATCTTGTTGAACTATGTTTAATGTGGAATTCAGAGAAATAGACTAATTAAAAATTGGTTTCACAGAAATGTTGGCTATTTAATATTTTTTTCCTGGGACGGATTCAGTTCTACATGTAAAGCACAAAAAAAGGACCCAGAAAAATTTAGCAAATTCTTCAATATGCTTTTTAGGTCATTCTTGGGTGCTTGATAAGTATTAATTAATACCCTATTAAGTAATTAAATTAACGGAATGCCATACATTGCCTTAAGGGGGCTGTCCACACTTTTAACTCTCTGAATAGAATGAGACGATGCAAAAAAATGCACTCATCATATAAAAAACTAGTTATTTGGGTGTACATAACTTTGTTGGTGGTAAAATAAAGGTATGAAATATACTGAGATCCAAGCTACATCTAAGTCATAGTCAAATGACTATCTAGAGATGACAGTTTAAGGGAGGCATGGCTTTGGAACTATTACTTTAAATGGTTGGTTCTCCAAATGACAAGCTCAGTAGTTATTACAACTCAATAAAGAAACTGAAGTGCTATACAATCTTAGACAGGGCTGGGTAGGCAGTTAATAGTTATTTTCTTGACAATTGTTAATGCTATTTTATATAGGAGCCAGAGGTGCTCTTTTTTTGGGTGGGACAAGATAAAAGTTAAAAAATTCAACTTAAGTTATATTAGGGGTGTTATAGTTAAAGCCTGGGAATTTGGATTAGACTGCAGGACAGCAAGCTAAGAGGTGGCACCATGAATAATTATGTTGGTTACAAAGTAGACATTTATTAGATGGATCTATAATAAATTGGGTATCAGCCACAAATACTTTATTTGGGTGGAGGCAGATTTGATCTACTAATCCTGATGTTAACAGCTGCATATGGAATGTCACGAACACGTAAAGGATATTTGACACAAATTCTTTTTATTGATGGAGTAATTATATCACTCATTTTAGATCCTTTTTTATACTTGGCTACCTGAGAAATTGATGGCTTTCCCCATTCCTGTTCTCTACTTGTCTTGGTTATCTCTGCTGTATTTACATAGAGAATAACTGCTGCTATGTTTACATTGTCCTCCTTGACCAGCAGTGCACTGACAGTTTGCATCAATAATGTCTCTGTTAGAGTTAAGCTATAAAAGGAACAATAATCTATGGTATGGTATAACTATTCTTAATTTAAAACTAGTAAACAAAAACATGCAACAATAACATGCACAAACTTATTTTGCCTCGACTATAGTTAGAGAAAATTGCCCTCCCCTCCCTTTTAAGGGGGCGTCCAGAAATGATGTCATGCTATTTTTGCTGATTTTACCCTCCCCCAACCCCGTATATATATGGGAAATCCTTCATGCTGTCCCGGTAACGAAAATGAGAAAAACTGCTGTCCCACTGACCGTTAATTGACCCTTATCGTCCGGTTACCAGGATACAAAGGTTTTTCCAGATACACCCCCTCCCCTCGTCACTGATCATCACAAATTGTTTTACCCCCTCAAAAGTGACGTCACAATTTTTTACCCCCTCCCCAGTATACAATCAGAAATCATTAATACTGTAAGCATTATTGGAACGGTCTAAAATTACCGTATTTAACAATAATAACTTATACAAATGCAGTTTCAAACATTTTCTTCTTCTAAAGGCTATAAAAAATGATACTTCATGATCAGATTGTCCTCTGAAAGGGACTATCAAAGTGATGTCCCAAACCCATAACCTCTTCAAAGTGTTACGTCATTTATGGATGGCCAATAATATATTATATTATAGCCCTCCCATCCCACTTTAGCAAAACCCTGAATCCGCCCATATATAAGTATATAATAATAATCACAAATTTTGTTAAAATTAGTTATTGTGGTATACGTAAAAATTAATTAGTAAAGTTAGGCCCAATATCATCAAATTCTCACACGTATCTTTCATACCATGCACGTGCACTCTGTATTTCTGATTTTCCGTCGATTCCATTTTTGTCACGCGTGTGCATTCCGCATGTGCCCCATAGCAATCAATGCAAATCTTAGTTAATTAATAACTGGTTAAGTAAATGTTGCAGAGCGTTCAAAATAGCTGCATTAATTCGGAAATTCTGAGGAGAATATTGCGTGAAAATTTCAGGGCGATCGACTTAGCCGTGCAAAAGCCTTTGCTGTGGAAAAAAATGTTTAATTCACTTTTATATATATAGATTAATTTATTTATTTTATTAAATTTATTAATTTATTAAAATTATTAATTTAAATTCATTTGTAATGCTTAAAGAAACATGATATTAATATTAATATAAACTAATTAATTTAATTAAATTATTAATTTCATTTAGGAACATGATATTAATATTAATATTAACTAACATAATATTAAAATAATTTATATAATTACACAACAATTTTATTAATTCACAATCTTTTGTAATATATGTTTACATTTGGTTTTGGCATCTCTCTCCTTCGTCTTACTTGTTTTTCTTGGACTTTCCTGGATGCAGTGTATTGTGTTTCATTTCCTGGATCCCCTGGATAATATTTGATTATATTTGGATTACATTTGATTTCTGTCTACAATTCTTTCTTCAAACATGGATAGTTTTCTTCCTCCTCCATTTCTTTTTACACCGGTAAGTTTCTTGATTGCTTTTTCTTAGCTTTCAGTCATGCAGTTTGTTTCTAGGGGACATTTCCACATCAAAAAAAATTAAGTTTGTAATGAATTTTTTAAAATACATTAATAATAAATTTAGAAATAAGTCAGAAATACAGTTAAAATTACATAAAGACACAGTTATATCACTATATATATCAGTATATATCACTCAAAACTCTATTAACTTTGTATATATTATGCATACTTTCAATTTAACTAGTTCCTTATCAAATATAAATGAAACAGCCAGGGTATCCAAATGTGATTACTGAAGTTCCTTAAAAATTATTTTTAGAAACCGTCTGCACATGCAATTTGTGTCATTACAAATAAGTTTCTTTTAATGTTTTTAAAGGTTATTGCATAAGATATAGTTACCAAATGTCTATAAATAAATACATTTTAAAATGACTTTTAAACAATCAATTTTATGTTGATGACAAGGCATTTCTTAATATATTATAAGTATTTATATTCAAATACACTTAACAATATTTTAAAATGCATAAAAAAATTAATTTATCTATCTTGAAATGTATTTCCACAATGTAAACATATAAAAATATTGGAAATGTATTTAAAACTATCAAATTTCTATGTTGGTTTAGTTTTTTTTTCTTTTGAATCTTTAGGCCATGTCTACTGATGACTGGTCAGAAGATTTTGATGGTGTTATTGTAACTCGTCACTCAGATGTCTTTTCTATATACTGCATTCATGACCCTGCCACCATGCCTTTCATCTACCAGACCCAAAGCAATATTTCCGTAGAGTTGCTTTGTGAGCGACTCTATCACCTGGCTTTCATAGTAAGAGTGATTGTTGACCTGGTGGTGCACACTGCACATTCTATGAATTTTATGACAGTACACCATCTGTTGGGTTCTCTGATGGTGCTGCCCTACACATCAGCTGATGAGCTTCCTGACCTCCCAGGCCTCTAGAGCTTTTATCAGGGGTATTGATTTTAATTATACTATAACATTTAAGAATGCGAGACAATTGTATCATTTATTTTTGTCCTCCAAATAAACTTTGTTTCAATTTAAATTTTAAAGTTTTGTCTTTCATGTTTCTTTGAGGATACATGGTTATTAACCTTGAATGTCTGTAATGATGTCATTACAGACATTAGTAACACTTGTGGAAAGTGCTGTTTATTGCAGTGCATCAGACTGGTATCAGCCTGCATGCCAATGCCTTATGAGT
>JAQIXP010005340.1:0-10537 GCA_034700285.1 Proteroiulus fuscus | reverse complement strand
AATAGGGTAAATTAATGTGATATTCTTTTAATTTTAAATAAACGTCCAGCTGAATTATTTGAAATTACAAATAAACGGCCATCCCTAATTTACGCCCATCTCCATATTACACCCACCTCTGAAGGTAAAAGAAGAAAAGATCGCCCGTGTCATTTCTAGAAGATTTACGGTATCTGGCTGCAGACGTATTCATGCAGAAAAAATGTATTATTCTTGAAGAATGTGTATGCAGAAAATAAATATGCAGAAAGCGTGGGAATTATTTCCAGAGGTATTTATTTATGCAGTAAAATGTCTTATTCTTGAATAATGTGTAGGCCTAAATAGAAAATAATTATGCAGAAAATGTGGGAATTTTCTGCAGGCAAATTTATGCAGAACAAGATGTCTTATTCTTGGTGTATGTATAAGCAGAAAACATAAGAATTTTTTGCAGAATTATTTCTTTTGCCTATATTTTATGCATAGTTTTACAGAAACTTTTTACCTGGGTCAGGATCTCAGCACACACGAATCCTAACCTACAGTTTGCCATTTACAGCAGTGAGACAAAATAAGCCCCTGCACATGTGCGTGGCAATTGCAAACGATGAAAATAAAACTGACGCTAGGTGGCGGGTCCAGTTCCAAAAATTACTGGCACCGACTGACTATACAAACACATATAATAAACAACACAGAAGAAATAATTAAGAAGAACACGTAATTATCACTTTATATACAAATCAGGCCTAAGTGGTATGGTATACATAGTCAGGCAGCTGCAAAATTATACCCATTTTAATGGCCAAAGTTGTAACAACTATCACTGAGCTGCATAATGACCAATTGCATGAATAGCGAGATAGTCCTTTCGGTGTTTTTGCATTCATTCTGTTTTTTATAGTCAATATTAGTTAAATTACTGTTTAATGTTCCAAAATTTGGCATGCTTATATGTTTCGGGTGCTCGTTTTCGTATTTCGGCACGACAACATGCCAAAAGGACATTTGTTGGTATTACGAATATAAATATCACCATTGCTGCCGCAGAAAACAAGTTCACAGTATTATAGAACGATGGTTTCGATATACATTATAGAGAGTCTTATGATACTATAGAAAATGTAATTTAAAAAAATGGGATTTGATCACAAGGTGGTGGGTTCGTTGTCCCTGATACTCGCAAGCGACGAAAAATCCAACGGGAACTTTGGAATGCAAAGGACAAAAGATAATAAGCACATACCAAAAATACTTTCTTGTCTAATTACTATCACATCAAGCTCAATTCAGTGAAAAATATGGTTTGTTAAGATTAGCAATAAACTCCTCATGTAGAACATTGCTAAAATTTCAGTTTCGTTTTGGGCAATATGGAATTAACCTAAACACGCATTTCAGCTTAAGGGAAAGTCCCACTTCATGGTAAGATGTTCTTAAATTCAAGGCATTAGATAAATAGTTACAATTAACATAAAAATATTGTAATTAGACTTGCCAAGTCTCATTAATCATTGTTTTTCTGAATACTTGAGTAGCGCTGTTACTGAAAATTATTAGCACTTATTTCTCATTTGTACCACTAGCGCCATCTGTTAGTCACCACTCTTGTTATATAAATGGCATCACTTTATTTATATGCAATAGTCACTTTGTGTATTTATAGGCCATAAGGTTGATTGATATTGGACTCCTAAGATGGTGGACAAGTCACAAATATGGTAATTATTAAAATTAACACTATGGCTCTATTCAAATTAATGGAAAAAAAATGGATGCTCTCACTCGAAAGCATTTTTTACCAAATCAGACTTTTTTTTTTACAGAATATAGTTTCTTATTAGTAAGTTAATTGATTGCAGTGCAACTCTCATTAATTCTCATGTTAACTTGAGTTTACCTTGCAATAAAAAATAGGCTTTCATGAAGTGAGACTTTCCCTTTTAAACTCGATATTCGAAACTCTACAAATAAATATTTAATTTAATTATTTACAAATAAACAATAAAGTTAGCCAACTCAATACTCCCCTTTCAAAAACATTCTCTGAATGCACCATTCCAGTGGAAAAAAAATTTTCAGCCATTTTAGTATAGGACAAACTGCATGTAGTTGATAGTAGTTCATTATAGATGGCGCCATAAGTCTATGGCAAATAAGATGGGCAGCCATTTTAGTATAGGCCAGCAGGTAGATGAAAGCTATTCCTCATAGATGGCGCTTTACTTTTGAAAGAGAAGTATAGGGATTAGGATCAATTTTGGTTTTTGAATAATTGAATGCTGGAACAGAACTGCGTCAATTTTCAGTTCAAGAAATGCTTTAAGGAGAAGAATTAGCCTAAGATTACATATTTAATAAAACGCATTAAAGACTAATCACAATTTTAAGATGTCTAAAAATATATTCATGGGAACCCTGTGTGAATAAAGTGAATTTGAAGATTTTATCCCATAAGTAGTAGAGCTTTCTACGGGTCATGCCAATCTCGTGTCACAACTAAAAAACTGATTTTTAATTGCTTTTTCCAATAGTAGAACAAGCCCTAAATTTTGGCATTAAAATATTTCTTATGCTTTAATTTGATTTTATCGTATACACCCACTAACCCTAACACATTCGAGTTTTGACAGTTTCAGAACAAGAAGTTGAATACACTCTTTTCTCTCGTAAAAGTACGGTTAATACAAATCGGCATATGCTGTCAGTTTGATTTTTAGCATTAGGCAGAACTTGCTGCATTTTTTATCGATACTGATGTTATAAATTAACATTGCACATTCATGAATTATGCAAATAAAAACAGGTCTTCGTGATTAGAATTCTAAAAGCAATCGAATGGTTATATGGAAACTGGTCAGCCTATATTGATCATTTATAGTATAGCAACTGAAAGCATTGAACTTTTGCAATTCACCAAGAGTCAAAACTAACTTCCAGACCTTTGCCAAAGTATGACTTTTCATGACTTTATGGCCTGTCAGGAGAGTAACCAACTACAACTGACTGTTGTTAACAATAACAAGTTACAAATTATGCTTTTATATAAAATGAAATTATTTTAAAAGATCCATATTCATTGAAGAAATTGCAAAGATGTGCTCACTGAATAATTTGATGGCATCGTTAGTTAACCTCAGGAAATTTTCAGGCAAGTTAATGGCAGGGGCAGAGACCCTCTCTCTCAGCCCCTCATGTGCGGATCCAGGGGGGCAATGGCTCCCTTAGCCAGTGAAAATTGCCACTATTAACCAGAGAAAACTGCCCTTCTCTCCCTTTTTTCATGAAATTGCCCCATAGCAAAATTCTGTAATCAGTATCTGCCCCTGTTTCCCCCCCCCCCCAACTTTCTTAAAATAAGAATAAAAAATTTTCTTTTTAAGTTTAAGAATCTATAATTTTCACTGTAAAATAATTTGCTATACAATTAGTTCCCCCAGTTCCCTTGATCTCCCGCCCCCCCCTTCCAGCCTAGCCTAAACTGCACTATATCACAGATAAACTTCTTCCCCCAGAACGAATTTCTTTTTAAAATTTTTTACATTTTGTTCCCTAAATTGATGTTTTACTGGATAGTCTTCCTTCTCCTCCTCCCCCCCCCCCCTCCTTTCCTTCAATTCTACTCATTGGTCTCTCTGCTCCTGGCCATTATCGCAGTACATACAGGCCTTGTTTAGAAAAAAAACCCAAAAGTGTGAGATTTGCCTATTGTGAATCGAAAGTGTTTATTAACTGTGGATTAAGAAACAATTATAAACATCTATGTGGACCAAAACTGTTTGTGCTCAACATTTACAGAAAAGTATGGTTTAAATCTACGGTAGGAATTAAGACAGTTAGTTTTATTGTCTCATCATAACAGGCCTAAATGATCAGATTATTTTTTTAAGTTATAGGAATACCCTGGTTCTAACTGAAATTAAAATTTCTTATTTAGAGACTAGTTCCAATTTCCAGGTGACCATATCAACCCTCAATGATGCAAAAGATGCATAATTAACCTCATTAATCTTGTTAAATTTAATGCAGTTATGCCTTATGCCATACATAAAACTGTTTAAGCAAAATGCCGATTTCATTAATTATGTCGCCTTCGCTTTCGCTTTCTTTTGATAACATGATGCACACCTCGGGTTCGCAATGATAACACGGGGTGCGCTGCGTGATATCAGTGTTCCGTGTCTTTTACTTTGGGCACTTCATTAGTAACATTATTGTTGTCTAATGCACACTGTTGCATATTCTCCTGCTTTTTATCTTCACCATGAGGTTCAGTGTTAGCAGCAATAGCAGTACTGGTTGTAATAACATTAGATGTAGTTGAAGTAGTAATGGTAGTGTTAGTAGTGGCATTGTTGTTGTTACTGTGATTGCTGTTATCACCAGCAGAATTGTTATCTGCCCCTTCTTCACTTATGGGTACTGAAATCGAGGGACCACAGGAAGGAATTGGACTAGGCAAAGGCTTTATAGATACAATTAGATTTGGGTTTTCGGTAACTGACGATTCCGAACTACTACAACTGTCATTACTTTGTTGTTTGGCAAAGATGTCAGGTGTTGAAACTGGGGTCGGAGTTGAAGCCGTGGAATTGGAATATGACGTTTCATCCTTGGAATCCTTGGGATTTTTGTGTGATGAGGAGGAGGATTTGCTAGAATTGCTGTTACCATGTTTGTCAGTGCTTACTTTGTGTTCTGCTGCCTCTGCATTGGTTAGATTATCCTGTTTCTTCCATTTTGTTCTTCGATTTTGAAACCAAATTTTTACCTGAAAAGATAAAAACGAAAGAGCCATCTTAGACAAAGTTTTAGTTACCCCTTATTGCTATAGGTTATGCATTAAGTACTCGGCTTGCACGTGGTTGGGTACCATCATATTGATGGCTTAGTTCACAAGTAGCGAAGGGGCAAAAAGTTGCTTTTGAGATAATAGCAATTTTATAAAAAAAAAAGGTATAATTTTGAAATAGACAATGCTTATGGGTGATATTTGGTGAACAGTTAAAACAATATAATATATTTTATAAAAAAAATATTTAAATTTTTTTTAAATATAATTAAATTAGTAAAATAAATAAGTAATTTAGGAAGTAAAAGACTTAAAAATGCACATTCGCTAGTTTGATTTTCATTAAGTTTGCAGGAAAATGAAATAAATAAAAGTGTAAAGTAGCAAATGTGCACATCCATTTGTTTGCCTTTTGAATAAAGTAAATGCAAATAATAAGTAGTGAATGTGATGTAATTGTTACAAAAATCTATGTCATGAACAATTTTTAAAAGGTGAACTAAGGAAGAGTACCATTCGCTACTTGTACGGTTGTACCTTTTCAGGATAATACCTTGTTGGATATATATATTCGCTACTCTTCACTTCTGTAACTTTCACAATTATTGGTTAAATTAATTTCTGTAACTTTAGGTTAGTTAGGGACACTTCCAGGATCACAATGGTTCACTTATTTCAGTTTTGACAAATTGGCTCACTCGCTACTTGTGAATTAAGCCATCGATATATGGGTTTTATAGATAAAAAACAATTTTCCCTAACTTTTCCTGACCAAAATAAAAAATTTCCCCGTCATTTTTCAATGCTCGACACTTAACAGCTAGCACGTATCTAAGTCGTTATATGCTCGTATATATTTCTCTTCCATTCTAAGATTGTGAAAAGTGCACAGCTGTAACAATCAATATTGAAAATGGTTCAAGTTTGCCATATAGACGAGCATATGTCATGGTGTGCTCAGATGAAATTAAAGAGAGAGAGCGAGCAAGCAATAGCAGTTTCCCGGAAATGATTTGCCCCCTCAAGATATACAAAAAGGAAAAGAAAATTCAATTGAAAACAAGATTTCAATTCAACACTTTGTATCAATACTTCCTCAACAAATTAATTAAATACCAAAACAGAGATTCTCGCAATGGATTTCAAATTCCCAGAATCACACAATCATTATTTAAGTCTAAGTTAACATTTTAAAAGTAATGCTGTCATGAGTTCTAACACACTTAAGATTAATTCATGAGTACATTCATGGGATTCAAGCAGGATACAACATTACATACTGGCATGGTGACTACAAATTTCTGTAAATAAAATTCCCTGAGTTTTCCAGGGTCATTTTCACATTTTTCCAGGTTCAAAAACATTTCTTTTGGATGGTGCAACAATGAACTAAATGAAATGCACAAATTTCAATGCTAATCATTTGCTTTCCATTGAAGAGCCAAGATATCATTTTTGATTTTTGCAGCAGCCAATTAAGCAAATCATTTTTTTTGTGCTGATTTTCAGGATAATGTTAAAAAAATACAAAATAAAACAGATGACATTGAAAAATGCCAGGTTTCTATTCACAATTCCATGAGTTTTCCAGGTTTTCCAGGGTAAATATAAAATTCAATGATTTTTCCAGGTTTTCCAGGTTAGTAGTAACCATGACTGGTCAATATATGGTGCAAAAAGGAGATTTGTACACATGTGCAGAAATACCAGAAAAAAAGGTTTATTTGAGATTTACAGGATGTCTGGCCAAATCCAGTAACGAATTTCCATGACATTTCCAGGTTTACTGACATATGCAATTAAAACTGCAATATTTGGCAACTACCCTAGGCCCGTACCCAAAAATCCATTTTTTCCTCCCGACCCAAAAATATTTTTCATGGCCTGCAGGCGAAAATCTGAAGGGTAACAAAAAAATTACAGAAAATGGCGCTGCAGGCGAATTTTTTGCTTAAAAAAAATTCAAAATTGGCTAAAAAATCACCAATAGTATACTGCAAGATTGGCGCCAAAACCCGCCAGAAAAGCAATTAAGTTAATTAAGGTACACCTTTTCTTACAATACCTAATTTTCCATTTTAGTAAGATTTTATTTAGATTTTCCAGACACAGATCAAATTTCCATGACATTTCCCTGACATTCCCAGACAATACTGATTTCCATGACATTTCCAGACAATACTGATTTCCATGACATTTCCAGGTTCTCCAGGTTTTCCAGACGGCCAGATACCCTGGATTTAGTGATTTCAGCTGAAGGATTAGAGACCGAGATTATAGCAACAGGCAGCACATGAGTTTGGAAACTTGCCTATTGCCTGTAGAAGGATACAACACTTTTTTGTAACCGTGTATATTAAAAAAAGGAGTGAATCGTGCCGTTGAAATCAATCAAGAATATAAAAACTAGCGAGTTTTATGAAGCAAGTTTTCACATTGCTTCAACGAGAATTGCATATGACAGCAATTTATTACAGAAGACAGTTTAATCCTTGCAAATGATTAAACTTGCAAGTAATACGGACAGTAGAAATTTATGACTGTTAAAAGAACATCTACATTTACTGAGCTTTAATACCATTTAATCCACACTAGAGCTGCTATACTCGGAGAATGTTAAATAGGCCCATATATACGGAAAACACACAGCTTACAAACTATTTAAATCATATTTTTGCTTATATTATATACATGTTTAACCACATTTTTGTGAAGTATTTTGCATCTCTAATGTCAGACTGCTACTTTTAATAAGACAATCTATGAGCGTATTCAAAACAACAAAATTCATTCAAAAATTCCTTTCAGAGAATGCTATAAAAATAAGCACATGAAAAAAGACAATACTTTTGCATATGTTTTCTTTACAACATTTTAGTCACGAGGCAAATGTGAACTATAATAAATTATAATCTGTTGAAATTTAAAAATTTGCCATTTGACAAATTCTTCAAATTGCCAGACTAAAGTAACTGCTCAGATGCTATGTAAATATTAGTGGCGCCATCTAGTAGTTACTTTTGCTTAATTTAAACCAATGATATTAACACTTTCAGCAGACTGCTTTACCATTATTTGGAGTTCGTGAATTTTCTAAAATACAAGGGCAGCAACATTGTTGCTATGTGGATATTAGTGGCGCCATCTAGTAATTCATTTTGCTTAATTTGAAGCATTTCCCTACATTTTCAGCAGACTGCATTAGGCCTACCATTATTTGGAAGTCATGAATTTCCTAAAAAATACAAAGGCAAGGGCTGGATGCAACATTTTATTATGGTTTCAACAGATTATAAGGATATGACTGGCGCCATCTAGTAGTTACTTTAGCTTAATTTAAACCTTTATTAATTTATTAATTGCACATAAATATTAACATTTTTAGCAGACTGCATTAGGTCTACCATTATTTGGAAATGATAAGACTATAGAATTGTGATTTTCTATTAAAGGGACAGTCCCACCTTACCTCAAGCATTTTTTGCAAGAACGCGGGGAAAAACAAATTTAATTTAGAACTACCATATTCCATAGTTATTAATTTTGAAACATGCCAAAGTGGACAAAAATCTCGATGGTTGCATGATAGTAGCCATATTGGAACTCATTTTGTCAATCCCTCTAGTAATAAAAACTTGATGGTGTACAAGTTTTCGCGAAACAGAGAATGCACATAACTATTCCATAGTGATAACGTGAAGCTAACTTGAACCCCCCTTTGCACGCAGCGCCATTCTGCTTGGGTGGGGGACTATTAAAAAAATTTCTCCTATTATCTTTTTTGGATTTCTGAATTACGATAGGTGAACTGCAATTATTAATAAGACTGCTCTTCTTTACTATTAATAATCTTAATTTTGAGATTTATTTGTCACAAAGTGGGACTGTCCCTTTAAGTAACATGCATTCTGCTTTTGGATTCCATTAATTATTTTTTGATGAAAGAGTTCATGGGTCACCCTGTATAGAAGGTTTTGTAAGTATGTTATAATGTATTACGTATATATATATACCATTTAAATTTTTTTATAATGAAGCTATAGTTAATATTTAGTGAAACCTATCTCTTTAGATAAAGCATTATTAGCATCTCCAATTGGCAAACAACACATGAAACAATGCAATAAAAATTGCTAAAATGCAACTGATGTTAAAAATACGATAATAAATAAAACAAGCCTTTCTATTTTTCATTGTGTAAATGCCAAAAATATGAAATGTTAATGCATTTCTCCCTGACAAGCAGACTTCATTTAAGCTCCACGACCTCATTTCTCCTTTTAATCAACATGCATGCATTTAACTGCACTTTCACCAACTGCTGGCGATTTGTGTTAACAATTTTTAACAGTAATTGTTGTTGTTGTTTTTTGTTGGCTTTTGGCACAGCTATGATATAACTCTATTTTTATAAGGTGATAAAACAGTTGCATTTATAAAGCCATTGTTGTTGTGTAGGGGGAATAACATTAAAATTTCAAAATGGATAAACACCCATAACACAAGTTATTTTTCAGGAAGTTATAAAACAGAAAAAAGATTAAAATGAGAAAATAAATCAAATAAACTAGTTTTTGTTTTTATATTTTTGGCAAAATACATTTTATATTTAGTTTTAATAAACCCACTTCCAAATATAGTTCTAACATTTCTCCAAAATTGGACTAATTTATGAAGTCTTACAGATCAATATATAATTTGTATCAGACTGAATTATGTCATATATAACTCAATTTTTCCTTGGCGCCATTTAACTTATGTCTATATTTGCATAATATAAACCCCAATGACAAGCTGACATAAAACAGCATTTTAAAAATTGGACGGCCATCTTGAAATTCATAAATAACAGGCAATAATTTTTGGCATATTATATTTCCAAGTGGTCATGCACTGATAACGATTTGAGTCTCTATATCATTAGCATTAATAATTTTTAAATTACAAAGTGAGGGCTATTTTGATACATTTTTAAATTTTAAATGTGTACAGAACTGGTAATGACTGACATTATTCATGAAGCCTTATTTAAATTTCCACCAGAGATTTGCAACAACGAGCTTTTTCAGTGTGCAGTTAAAACAACTCTACAGACAATATTTATTCATGATGACTGTGGCAAGATCTTGATTTCAGTTGTGGATGGACTTGAAGGCAATATACATGTAAATTTATCGATTGATAAAATGGCAAACAAACCGTGTGTGTATATATATATATTTAGGGCGCAAGATTCACGAAAGGCATCTTATAAGGATTTATAGAGAGAGTTAGACCAACATTGATAGTGTGAACAAACCCAGCAATGTAACTCTTATTTGAACTGAAATGTCATGTAACCGTATTGTAATACACGTATATACAAAACGTCGATAATTTAAGGAGATGCCAACGATCGAAAGCACGAAAAAAATGAAAAAAACTACCATGCATGTATATATAGCTATCATGCATGCATGCACGTAGAACGATTTGTGGAATATTTGACTTATACGAAAAAATAAAGCAAGCAAGCATAACAAATGCAGCCTACATAAATAAATACATGTGCATATCAATGTATAATAAAATATATGGATTTGAACATAAATAAACACGAGAGAGAATTGCATGCATGGCATGTAGGCCTATACATGTGCATTCATGCCATTCAGAAACATATTAAATTTAAAGTTAAAAAGAATATATTAAGGGGGCTGTCCACACTTTTAGAAAATGCATGCTCCTATGGGAATCTCCATGTTAACTAACGGTACATATTAA
>JAQIXP010005339.1:0-10537 GCA_034700285.1 Proteroiulus fuscus | reverse complement strand
AATTCTCCTGATAGTGGGATCACCCCCCTACCATATGGCATTCATTTGCTGCCTGTAGGGTACTGAGTTGAATGAATTGAATTGAATGAGCAGAAGATTACAGAAAACCAGATTTAAGTTGTCCTCATTCTTTGATTGCCCTCTATGACCATTTTTCATTTTCCAGGATCCTGGCTATTTAAGGCATTACATAAATTTATCATAATTTCTGGTCATATTTTCACTCTTATTCTAAGTGTCCTATATAAGTTGTGCATCACTTTTATATTTATAATAAGCTGCAATTCGTTTAATTTGGTCATAACATCTAAAATGTTCCATGTAAATGTGTATATTAACTTTTTCTTTATCAGTTAAGTCAACATAAGCTTGTAAACACGTGATTATTATAAAAAAAAACCTTAATTATTGCATAAAACTACATACTCTATATTCGCCCATGTCAAAATATATTTTTAAAGCATTTTCAGCATACAACCTTTAATTGGAAAAGAGAATTTATAGGTATTTAAATGAACCATTATTGCCAATTAAGTTCCTTATATAACAAATAAACATGGCAAGAAAAGCTTTCTACACTAATCAACATACAAACATGCAAGTAGTTAATTAGCTCTTGATGTACACACACTCGTGTATACTGCAGGCAAATAATTTGACATCACACACAATTTAAATGAAGTAATTAATTATCACAATAATGAGTTATTTTTGAATTTCCTACGAATGCTAATTACTTTATCCACGTTGGTGGTGAATATAAATTGAAAATGGAAAGATGATTTCCAAAAATGAGTTGTTACTTTATGCAATCGGGCCACGGGATAATGAAACATAATGCAAAAAATCTTCTGCCATGGCTACAAATAATCACAAGTTTCAAATAATATTAAAATCCTATAATATACACACCACCTCGTGTGTCCATATAACAGGTATACATTGTATATCCTGTATTAAAAACTAAATTGAAATTAACAAATTATATCAATTGGTTAATCGCATGCAGAATGATAACTATAATTTGAAATCTTTTCTTATTTTCAAATGGCAAATACTACAAAAACATATAAATCAATATAGGTCTATGGTCCGTTTTTCTTTTATTCCTGCCCATTTATTTTACTTTAAACAATGCTTTTTAGATAAAACTCTATTTAAAAAAATGTAACAGTATGGATTTTGTATTTTTCATTTTACTTTCAGCTAAAAAAAAAGCAATACATAAATGCAAAGGCATGCAGGCAAGCATGAAATTTATTTCATAGTTTGACTTTAGTTTTTAAGACATATTTTTTTGTTATTTGGCCAAAGGCGTCAACATTTGAAATATGAAATCTTTGGATTACATTACCATATGATATACATGAATGTACGTGCTTGCACATGAAAAATTGTATATTTTAGATGCATATAACAAAAGAATATACGTTAAAAAATGGTGAAATAAACCAGTATTTCTTTTCTTCGTGTTTGGGATTTACTCGAAAAATGAAAAGTTGTCTGTCAATTTTGTATACAAAATGCAACCTTCCCCCAACTCCCTGACAACATGAACCATGAAAATCCCTTCCTACAACAACGTGATCCCTTTTCAAGATTCCTTTCATCATAAACAAACACCAATTTTTCATTTTCTTTCAAACGTATATTTCAATTCATTTTTTGCAACAAAACGCATTTTTATTTTTAATTTATTATTTATTTATGAGTTCCCTACTATACAGAGAAAGAGAGATATGATGTTAAAGCTCATGCACATAATTTTGAATATATTTTTTAACTTTATCATGTTTTTATTCCTGGCAAAGAAACATACGAGAAAAAGAAATAAAAGTTCAAAAAGAAATTCCAAACAAATGCCAAACGTTCTATCAACGTTCAAAAAAGCATAATGCTCTTTCGGAAAGTGGATCAGTTTTGAAGTCGTGTGTATTGCCCAAGAGAAATATACCTGGATTTGAGAAACTCGTACCTTTGGAAGAATATATTAAAGATTGCTGAATTCTGCTATATATATAAATAAATATAACAGGATGACACTGACAGAGAATATTAGCTTAGTCCTACGCTCGAGGGCCTATATGCATTTGTTACCAGAATAATCCCAAATGTGTCCATGGCTTTTATTAGCTTCTCACCCAGCATAAAAGTTCAAATAGGCTACTTTGATTAAAATAAGAATAACAAAAAGTCCCCAAAGGAGCTGGATTTGTTTTCATTCAAGTCCGAAATGAATCCTTATAAGGCCAGTCTCACATTATATAACAAGAGATTTTAAATAAAAACAATCAACAGCTTTAAAGGGCACTGATATTAAAGGGAAAGTCCCACTTTGTAGCAAGTAATATTTCAATTGTACACACTTACTATAGATATATACTGTGACAATAATAATTGCAGCAAAGTGTCCATATTGAAGAAATCACGACGTTTGCTAAATATAGTATACATGTACAGGTTAGGCGCCATTTTCCCATAGATTTCAGCAGATACTGAAAGCTGGTGGCGCCCTCTAGGGCATGCATGTGTACGTGCTTAATGAGAGCTAATGCCTTTTATCCAGTAGAGGACGATACATGTAGTCAGTAAAATGGTGCCTATGCCTACTTGGACTTGCATTTTCAATCAAATCCATGTCATGAAATTTTATTTATTGATTGATGGGCTCAAATCTAAAATTTTGCAATTTCCATGCCCGTCCTAATTTTTCATGCTCTTTATCCAACAACCGCTTTTTTTTAAAGTGGGACTTCCCCTTTAAAGTTAGCAACGCAGCCCTATATAATTCATTCACAAAATTTATTTTTAAACTTTTCATTTTCTTAAAACTTCAAGTGGATCATGCCTTCTCTCTGAGGTGCAATTTTCCAGTATCTTTGTAATCCATGCTACTCTTAAAAATATCATATCTCAAAATTATATAATCAATTAAGTATCAGCAACAGATGCAAAAAAGGCCAATGATATTCATAAATTAGCCTAAGGAGTTTATGTGTGTGTGTTTGGAAATGAATCCTCAGCAACAGCTTGGTAGTAAGAGCATAGATTAAATGTGAAAATCAAAATTTAGTTAAGACAAGAGGTTCAAGTAGAAATGCCGCATTATCTTATTCAGAAAACTAAATTTGGAACATAATATACATTGCCAAAAACGCCAGATGGATTTCAGAAAAAGACAAAGTAGAACGCACAACTATTACACGAGTATATCACATTCTTCAATAAGGCATGAATTTATGAGTTAATTAAAATACCAAGATAATGTAAAATTGGATAATTTTGTTCCTTAAACAATTTCAAGATTCAACAATAAAATGCTGCAGATGCTCTAATAAAAGTTTATTCGTTCCCTCAAAAATGTCTCTGCCTGGCTCAATCGCCGAGATCCCGACTGGAGGCTAGAGAATGGATACTGTCAATTGCAAGAAAATTATGTTCTTGCATAAAAAACTATTAATTGCACTTGATAATTAGCCTTGCACATTATATCATTCAGTTTAGAGAAAAGTAATTGAGTAATTGACAAGACATATGGCAATGGAAATGTCGAGACAACATTATTAAAAATTCCATGGTATACGACAAATATCATAAAGTTAACCACAATGTATAGCAAAACAGATAGTCGACATTTCGTGAGTAACCAATTTGATAACCTTTATATATTACGCAGAATCAAATTAGCATCAATCAAACTATTCAAACGCAGTAATTTACTTAACAAGCCAGTATTAACATGATGGAATCAACTTAAAATTTCTCAAAACAATTATAAAATAAACCTCAACTCAATTCTGCATGCATGATCGAGGTAATTTAATCACATTATCCCAGAAGATAGCAATTAGTATTACATTCTAACTGATCACAAAACTTTAAAAAAATATGGGGAAGAAGAGTGATCTTGAATAAAAATGTAATGATAGGCACCTGAGACCAACAAATAAGAATTTTTACTTAGTTATGAATTTGTAAAATTTAATTGCTTTTTGCTCTTAAGAGTTTTCAATGGTAATACAGGGAGTAAGAGATATTTTACCCCCAAAAATGGCCATAGTGTTTTGGGGGTAAAATATCGAGTGTTCCATACATATTTTCAGCGCTCGGCTCGAAGGATATTTGAGACGATAATATCGTGAAAGTGTATGTGATTCAATGAGAAAATAATTTAGACGTAGGCCTGTACTTTCTCCCAGACTATTCACATTTTCCCATGCAATAGATTTGTCAGTACTTCCACCATCTTGATAAAAATAACATTTTAAATTGGTGTTAATTAGCCAACCGTTGTTGGTAATACCTGATGGCCAGAAAGGAATAACTATAGATATACGAAGTAAAGCCTCAGAATACACTCTGACATTGGCTACCTAAAATGCATTTCATGCATTTTGAAGAGCTACATGAGCTGTGCCCATGGGTCACTCATTTATTCTACACGAGTACAACAATTTAATTATATCCAACAGAGACACTGTGCACTGCCTCGGCCCATAATCCAAAATATTACGAACTGAATTACACTGCCAATTATATCTGTATCAAAGTTTTTCATAAACAACAACTCAATTATAGGAAAAGTACAAAGACGTTTACCAATATATAATTGAAAAGCAATTATCTTCGTAACCATAACAACAGAAAACTGGCAAGCACGAATTCCCATTTCAGAAAAGGGCCCAACATAAGAAAAGCTATTGGGATGCATGTAGGCCTACCTTGTTAGAAGAAACAAGGGATGTGGTTAAGAAAAAAAAAACAACAACAACCTGGCAAGGAAACGTCAATGTTAGAAACTAAGTGAACGAAATTGTTATCAAAAATTAACGACAAAATGGATAGCCATGGCAGAGGCCTTCGTGTGTGATTGAATATTAACAAAAGTAAACAAGCTCAATCTAGGGTCCTATAAGAGCTTTGATCATCTTAGAAATCCTAAGAGACACAAATATAATAATTTGATGAGGTTGCTTTAAGCCTGTCTTTTTTGTCTAATATAAATGCTATCAAATCGCTCTCTTGCGTATCCATTCAGGTTATCAAAGCTGAGATAGGAAATTTTAAAAACTAATGTATAAAGCCATATAACTTACTATTTTCTTTGATTTAATAAAGGTAAAAACATATAGTGTATCACATTTGTACTGTTTTTGGTTGGACCTGCCCAATTCAACTAAATTTGTGATGCTTTGAACATAAATTTAAAACTGATAAAACAGCAAAGATAATTAGGATTAATCAATCTCAATTTAATGAATTGTATCAATTGCATCAATTGGCAATCTTAGGGCTTGGCAATTAACCCAAGTGTAGGAACTATTAAGGTATAAACAGATTAAAAGCATAGTAAATCTTTTCCAGCTTACACTTATTTTGGATACTGAATAGCTATTTGAATAATAATAATATATATATACTATTATATAAATAAAAAATTACAACATGCAGGGTTTGTATAAGTGCATACTGCATGTGCTAGCCTATTAACTTTTAATTATGTGTTGAACGTAAGCCAAATTGTCTGCATGCAAGTTTCTCTTACAAAAAAAATCAGCATTTTTTCCCTCCAAAAAGCAGCTAAAACAACGAAACTTAATTAGGACAACATCCGCTTTAGCCAATAGAATATGGCAGATGAACTTTTTCATTCTAATGTCAAAACATCACCCAGGTTGAGCGCAAAAAATAACAAAGAAAGCCGACCGCAGATGCAGCTTGTAAAAAACTACAAGAAAATTCCGACTTTCAATTTATTTACTCTTAAACATCATTTCATTATCTTAAAAAGCTGCATCTGCAATTATCTCCATTAGCATAAACAGAGTAAAAAAGACCCAGTTTTTTTCCTCAAGATATAAGATAATTACTATTTATTGTACATCCCACGTTGGTGAGTTATACCATCTGGAGTTATGCTAAAACATGCAATGAATTCATAGGAATAGCAGTATAACAACAATCATATGTTGTAAATATAAAGTAATTAGTGTAATATTAAAATCCTTATAGGGAAAATCACATTGGGACATTACTGCAGTCAGTCTCTAAATCAAATGCATCTGCAATGATTGTTATAACTTGATGAAAAATAATGCAAAGAATGTTATATAGCCTATTGTATGGCACAAACATTACATTTTAAACAATATTTAATTTTGAAAACTTAAAATTTCTGGAAAGAAGAATAGGCATACTCATTTAAAAATTGGAAATGGCGGGAGGCCCAACCACCCATTAATTTCATAATGATGGTGTTCATAAGTCAGATAACGAAGACGTTTGCCAAATTTTAAATAATTTAAAAGAGCTCAGTAGAAACGTAAATACCAATATAATAGGCTAATATATTATTAACCTTCAATTAGCAATTTCATAAAGCAATAATAAAAAAGGGAAAAAATATCAGTTATATATCAACATGCCAGTGTTTTCACATGAGTTCTTAATGAGATTCCTGTTTTCTTAATTAAAGCTTATCAAAACAAAATTATAAAGATTTATATTATGCATACATAAAATGTTATTGTTGAATATAATTTTTATAATGCAATGAAAATTGTCTAAGTCTCTACAAGAGAAAATTGGCTCGGAAAGTTGTTTTTCCTCCCAATTTTTTTTCTCCAAAAACGCCCAATTAAATGATACAAGCAGACAAGTTCTATTAGAATTGACCCACAATTAATTAAATACTCTCGTAAATGTTATGCCACAGTTTTTTAAAGCAGCCTGTATATTTTCAACTACTGAGATAAGAGTTCAATCAATGTTTAATGTATAAAAATTTGCCAAATATAATTCACTGGCAGAAAAGCATCAGAAAATTGACATGTTATAAGCTGAACTTTCTGTAAGTTTTATACTTTAAAGCCTATTTACAGATAAAATTTTCTTACCAATTTCAACTTTAGAGATGTCAGAAGCAAAATGTGATCAATCCAGGGCATTTAAAAAATAACTTAATTTTCTCTGAAATTATGATTTCTCCGAGGAATATCATCCCAGAATAAAGAATAGACTTTAAAAAAACGTCCCTAAAAACGGGCAATCACTGCTAGCATCAAGCCTCGAATTCAATCTATTATTGTTTTACATGTCAAATAAAATGGTTTTTTCCCAAACAGCATGCCAAAATGCAGTTTTTAACGTTTTATCCCCATAGAATTGACGATTCCTTTCATTTCCTCATGATTGCTTTTCAAAAAAAATGCAGTCTTACCTTAATAATTGATGAAGATGGAATTTATAATCAGATTTTTGCTGAGTTGAAAAAGAGCCTTTGGTTGTTGTTTAAAAATCTCAATTTCAAGTTCCCCATTGCTGCATTTGTTTAAACTTCCTGGGCACGTTCATCTTGCTCTGAAATAATAAAATAAACATTGATGAATAATTTAAAATAAAGAAAACAAGCATAATTAACAGTTTTTCAACAAAGAAAAAATGAAAAAGTGCATTTATGTACATAAGCCGAGGAGTACAAATAGGTCTAAGAATTTATTGATATTCCCTTGACAACATTTTTTCTTTCCATGTTTTTTTTTTATTTTCATTGTCGTTATATAGAGTATAAAAATAATGCCCTTCTTAAAAGATTGCCAGCAGAATCGATTGGTTCCATTGCACTCAGTATTTTTAATCAGTTTCTTTGATTGGGAAAGCAAAGTAGCACAAACGAAGAGGTTTTTCAGATCATAATTAGTGTTATAGAAAGATCAAGTAAATGTCAAGTGACTTTAAAAAAAAAGCTAAAAGTCTAAGCACACTAGAACATTGCATCAGTTGAGCACACAAAAGCGTAACAACAAATGATTATAAAGGCTAATTCCCACTAAAAGGTTTATTTCAAGTGATTCTACTGTACCTATAAAAACTAAAGAAAAGATACTAATTATTTTCAACTAATTTTAGCTGACAAAAAACATCCAAACTGAAGAAAGTCATGTAATTGGGGGATAATAAGACCTTCTTCAATCAGTTTTTAGGCTGATCACTTTTATGAAAATGAATGATGAATTTGTGAAAAGAAATTTAAGTAAGCAATTAGCATTAATCTGCTTACAGATCAGAGATTAGTAATTATCATAGAGAGCAAACATTCATGCAGAAAACCAAGCTTCAAAATAAACATTATGATCAGTCCAATTCAAATATTCAGTTGTTTTTGTCGAACAACCATAATACTAAGCAAAAGAAATGAGAAGTTTAAGCTATAGATCTACACTGTACTTGACGTATATGCTCATGTGTCCAATACAGAAACCGAAGAGCTGAGATAAAACCACATAATTCAAATTTCTTGTTTTTAAAATAAAACGCATTTAAAGAAACTCAAGATTTATTGCATAAAAATTCAATTTTATTTAAATTCTAAGCTTCATTTTTAAGATAGAAACTTGAACTTTTGGATGCACCTTCATGTTTCGATTTCCTAGAAGGCTGCTTGTTTTGAGTCCATCTTAATCCTATACCTAAATGTGGGTACTTATTACCAAAATTTTCGTAGGCCTACATATTGATTCTTGCATATTTCACCTTTAGTGGCTAAATGAGCAACATTTTCCTGTCTTACCCCAACTTTTTTCGATTTAGCGGAAAAAAACTACACTTTAGCTACCATTTTATGTAACTCTCATTTTCTGCAAAATTGGACTCATGTGGTTTTTGATCTCAGCTCTTCAATTGCCTTAAAGACGAAAATTTCAATTTTAAATAAAAAGTACAAAACAAACACTACTTTTGAAAATACATTTTTGAAAGATATTTTTGCTGGTAGGCCTACCAAACAAGAATTCTAGAATGTAAATAAAATTGTGTAAAGCAGGGCACACACGGTGCAATTATTTTCCCAAAAATAATTCACTGAAATTGTTACCCCATTCTAGACTACTTGTTTTTTACATTCTTAAAAAAAATAGCCAAATTTCTACATCTGCTGAAAAACATCTATCCAAAAAAGCTACTAAATTAACCTGCTGTTAAGACCAATTGAAAAATATAATACACTTACATCATAATGACTTTTCAGGAGAAATATCTCTTGTACCTTTTGCCCTGAATGTTATTTTATAGAGTTTTAGATATATATTTTACCCAGAAAATATAAAATGTTCCAAAAAATATTCTCAGCACTATAGTCGTCAGCAGGGTATTTAAGAAAATTATTTCGTGAAAGTGTATGAAATTCAATCAAAAAATTAAATTATTTTTTATTGAAATTTCTTACAATTTTCACAATTTTCACATTTTCTCGAGTGAATATTGAAGTGGAAATACAGTCCTAAAATCGAAATATGGTTCTATTTTTGTTTTTAAAGTAACTGTAGAAAACCTATAAATACGGTCAGTTACAAGTGCAATCGCTATTTTGACAATTTTGCAAAAATAAAAACATTCTCAAAACTGGTTATTAGGTAACACTTGGCGGCCAGAGAGTAACAACTATAGGAAAACAATGGTCAGTAGAGAACAATAAGTAAGGTTATCTTGTCATATTTGCCTTGCCACTTTTGTCTTATCAATTTTCATCGTATCAGCACCTATACGTTATAACATATCCAAGTTAGAAAAGGTGTACAGATTGAAAACAGACCAAAACTGTGTTCCATGGTATCAGTTCTTGGAATAAATGACCATATTTGTTTAAAGACATGAGTCCCACGTATATTATAGGCAAGAATTTGCAGTGGTATATCATTAATAAACACATATATAGAAACACCCATTTGAATTTTTTTTTTGGTAAACAATTTTTTTAACCGCTTGCCATTAATAGCACATTTAAAAAGAGCGAGAAAATATCTGATTAATGTATGAGGACATAACCTATGCTATTTTCACGAGAAGACATCCTAAAAGTGTGCTTATATTCATTGAAACGTTTTGGTAAACAACTTTTGTGTTTCTCCAAGCGGAAATTATGTTAGAGGCCTTTTTTCTTCCTCCCATCCTTTTATATGTATCCTCACCTTAAGAGAGATAACGAAAAACCCAGAATCAGAAATGTTTCAGCAACAATTCCATTTTCTCTGTCCTGAACCAATACATTATATAGACCTATATTTCCTCCAGCTAAAATGCTTCTATTGTCAAACACGTCATGACTTAACCACTGATAAAAACAATGCCACAATTCTGTTTTCTGGGAGTGTAGTCAAGCATGCTCCAATAAAAGTCATTTTGTATCATTTATACGTTTTTACTTTTTATATCATATGCCTCTGGGATGCAATTTATGGTGAAAGCCCCCAAGGAATTTCCTCCAATACTTTAAGTAAAAGATCTAACGTTGCAAGGACATCTTTATGTCCAATATATTGCAGGTGATGAGAGTTCAATTTTGCACTTACGCTCTTACGAACAAGCGCCTGATCTTGAATTTTTTAATAAATTACCAAATGACAATATAATAATGCCAGAGTTCTCCACTGCATGCATAATCAGGGTGTCTGGCCAAACCCAGGAACAAATTTCCATGACATTTCCAGGTTTTCCAGACAAATTTTCACAAATTTCCAGACCAAACAAAAGTGATTTTTAA
>JAQIXP010005338.1:0-10538 GCA_034700285.1 Proteroiulus fuscus | reverse complement strand
TTCAGAATGAGGTGTAGGGTGGTAAAAGTGAAAGAAGTAGTGAAAGTGTATTGGTTATTTTTTTGTACATTTTTGCATCAATGTACAAAAATGCTTCAAAATTTTCACCTGCTGGTCAACTTTTTAACAACATTTTTGGGTCGCCCCTCTCCCCCCCCCCCTCACCTAAGGTGATTTTACAAATTGCATTAGAGTTATTTTCTATGGAAGCCGCCGTATGCGGCTTTCGAGTAGCCTAGTACTTTTATAAAAATGACCATGCACATTAAAGAGAGCAAAGCATACAATGCATTTTAGTGCATACCAATCAAATGTATTATATTGTGATTTTTGTACTGATTGGTGGTGTGTATGAGGCAATTGTACTTGGAAATTGCAGAATACCAGCGCAAGTGAAAAAGTACTCAAATGCATGCCATTCATATTAAAATAATGCAGCATGTACAATGAATAAAAGCATTTAAGTAAGTCCCATATTTCAGTTGTTTTATTTAAATATGAGCTCATATCTTGACAGCATTGAACTTTTGATCTTAACTTATGCCTTACTGGAAATAAGGACAAAAGGCAATACAAGGTTAATCCATTTCACATATACATGATTCCTTAAAATACAAATTTATTTATAACATATCAGTTACATGTGTTCTCTAATGCCACTATTAACATCCTTTGGTTTTCTACTTAATGAGTGCATGGATAGCATGAGTTGTTACAAAAGTTGTGTTTGTATTCTGGTACCAACATCAGATCTACTTATATTTAAGCAGGTTATGATAGGCCAGAACCTTTCAAACAAACTTGGTTAAATAGGGCCCTCTTAGCATGTCACCAATATTTAATGCAAAATAGGGGCATTTCAACCCTTCAAGAAATTTTTTTTTAAGTTTTTACAATGTATTTCCATGGTCATGGTGAACATAATATTTCACGTTAATAAACTATACATTGCCATATTTAACTAATGTTAACATGTTTTCTATTTTACTTACTGAGATTTAATAATTGCTGTTAAAGATTAATATAACTATGGAGTCGACAATGAATATATCAGTTGTTAAATATCTCTCTTGGTTTACTTGTATTATTGCAACTCTTAAAGCAGTTTAAATCAGACAAATCCTGTCAGTAGATAATAACTTGATTTGTGGTTGCTACATCTCCTTTATGATCGATTGATAAATATGTATCTAAAGTTAAGAAATCTTTTCCCATATATATGTGTAATATTTCTTTCATAGTGGTTCATGACATCTATTTCTCAACATGAAAATTCGATTAAGATATTTATTATTTCTATTTTGCTACTGGCATACATTAATAATTTTATAATGCAACACACATGTGCTGCGATACCCTGCATGTACCTTGGAGCAGTTTGATATTTTCCCTGAACATGTCTTAAGAGCTGTCTTTATGTTGTAACTTTTGCAAAATTCTTTTTCTAGTATATTTTTTGGCCAATACTCACCAATCTAGAAATATAAGAATGTGTGACTGATTTGTTTTACTCTTTATAAATGACCTGCACAACTCAGCTGCACAATACTTTGGTTATAATTCCAAGCTTTTTGTAGATGATTTTGCTATGTACAATGATTAAGTTAAGTGGGATCAGTACTTTTGTAAATACATTTTGCAAATCTAGCAGCTCCACATTTGATCATTAAAATGTACTGTATATATATGGGTTATTTTGTATATAGATTTGAAACTGGAGAACAGTATTCTAAAAGGGGCCTCATCAAAGTTTTATAACAAGTTCATTTAGCTAACAAAGGGCGATTCCAAAACATTGTTTCAATGCTTTTCTAATATTAATTAAGTTTCAGAATTTTGCAGGTCAATTTGAAGTGCAATACATATTTTGACTACAATACTCTGTAGGAAAATTGTGCCTGAGCATATGCATATTATTAGTCCTTTTTCCTTTTAGTAGTAATGGTTAAGCATTGTGACATGTGAGTCTCCTCCTGATAGTTGGATAACCCCACTGTCAAATTGCATAATAATATCCTGATCATAGAGTACTAAGTTAATTTAAATAATTAATATTTGTTAAGTTAATAGGCCAAATCTTGCAAAAAAACCACTGAAATCATGATATTAAAGAGAGTAGTTTTATTTTTAAGACATGGGCTTATATTTTCCTTTTAAAAACATCTTTGCATTTCTAATGGCTTTATAGTTTTTGATTATGTAACTAACAAACCTGTAACATGTATAAAATAGCCTGCTCTAGTTATAACAACCTAGAAATGTTTAAATGAAAAAGTTTTTTGGTAGTGTTCTAATGCTAAATTGACAATTTTCTTCTAAATCTAGCTAAAATGTTGCAATTGATGAACAACCAAATGTAATGTACATTCTCACAGATGTGATCCAACAATTTTTGAAAATATATTCAACCTTATATATGATAAGTGCAGGAATTTGAATAAATAAAGCAGAAAAATTGCTTTTTATATTTACTTTCCCTAAAAAAACTTGAGGTTTTTTGAGGTTTTTTGTCAAGGCAGAAATACCTATTCAGCATACCTTAAAAGCAGGGGATTTTTTAACAAAAACAACACCAATTTATAGTTTTAGTGTGCACATGTTTAATGTATCCATATTCCCATATATCAATTTTTTTATGACAGAATGAATGTCTGGAAATTCCATATTTCTAAAATATTATCATTTGTTTGTGACAAATGGACCTGAACCATGATTTATGTCATGCAGATGAATGCACATAAAACCAATGTATGGGAAAAAGTGGATTTAGGGTCTCAAAAATACTTTTTATTCATGAAGTACAAGCAGTTTTCTGATGCCAACATTATTTAATATTATTGACAAATCAAGATTTAGCACTCGAGTACCCAAAATATATTAAACTGGCATTTTATCAGATATCTATCATTATTTATAATACAAGGATTTAACTCCACAACTGGGCAATCTTTCAAAGTTTGAGAAAGTATAAAATAAGAAAAATGCAAATGGATGGTTTAGACTTACAGACCATTACAGTCATTAGACAAATATCTTCTTGGGCCATTGACTTTATTGTAAAGTTAATCATATTTGACTATTATTCTTACACAAACATCTTTGAAAATAAATTGACTATAATTTTGAAGGTTAATTAATAACTATTTATGCATAAACACAGTCAAGTTTTCACATACCTGATTATAGTTATCAAATCCTTACATAAACCCTTCATAATTTGTTATGTTTCATTTCCTATAGATTTAAAACAAAAACATTTTGTATTTATTATTTAATCAGGTCCTTAAAAGAATATTATGTCATCAACAAGTGCCATAATTAGAACTTTGTTTGAAACATTATGCAAATTAAAATTTTGTAATTTGCTAAATACAACTTTATTAACATGAACAACTTAGCTGCAGTCAAATATATATATCTGGTTACTCATACATGCAAATATATATTTTTTTGTCCAATATGTATGGACAGTATGGTTGAAAAGTAATACCTATTAAAATATCTTATTATTTTAGTAGGCATAATTATTGGTTGATTCTAGTGAAACGAACATATTACTGTGAATCATCTTCTCTCTGTACCTGCCAAACAGACTTATACTTTGTAATTTAAGACTAAAGAAATTGCTCACCATGAGTTGTTTAAAATAAAATATTTTACCTTTACAACAAAAACTGATTAAAGAATTGCATCAGGTAAAAATTTTCCCGCATGTCAATTAATAATAGTAGCCTATTTATCTTACAAGCAAATCCTTTTCTTTGCCAGTTTATTTGTTTGTTAGAAGGTTAAACAATGCTAACTATTGTGTATGAAGCAGAAGTAGTCCTATAATATTTTATAGCATTATATCATACTCTATAGTATAAAGCAAGTTTCTTTTATTGAATAAAGGAATAATTTGTGTGGTATATTATTGTAAAAAAGATTTTCAATGTTGTGAAGAAATCTAGATATTGTGACATGAGTTGACATGTTGACTTATGAGTATTAAGAACTACATTAGTTAATTCAGTTTATTGACTTCATCTTAACTTTAATCCTTAAAGTAGAGAGTTGTGGTTTTTTTTCAATATGCATCATGTTTGCTTTAAACATGTACAGTTTTTAAATTGTTTTAAATGTCAAAATATATATCTTTTTCATTACAATTGCAGAAACTTGATATATTTTATTAGAAACATTTGAAAAGACTCACGAAAAACTTTTTATTGAAAAAGTTTAACGTTGTTAATATAATTCTACTTATACTTAAGAAGCTAAAGTTTAAAATTAACATGACTTATGCTTTTACATGTAAACAATTTTTTTTGTTTTTCAAGACTATATTCAAGGTTAATTGACTAACGTTTTTATATAAATTAAAAAATTGTGTGTTATGTTATTTTTTGTTTGGCAATTGATTTTGTACAGAGTATATTTTATATTATGAATGAATTTGGAATTATGCGCTGCAAGCACGTACATTGCAACTTTATGAAATCAAATAAAAATTGGTTTGACAAATATTTACAAATACATACATATAAAAAATTGAAGCCATTTGTCTTTATGTTTGTATAAATCACAATAACACACAAGGAGGCTATGATATAGCTATTATAATCAAAATGTATAGCTTTTCTCTCCATGATTTATATCTGGAGTTTTTTCACTTTCATTGTTGTTTATTATACAATCTTTGTGCACATTTGTATAGAATTGGCAGCTATATGTTGGTCTCCAAATACCAAATGTTGTTTTTATGAAAACAAAAGCAACAAACAAAATATAAAATGTTACAGTATTAGTAATCATATGTAGCTGTCATATTTTAAATTTTTGCAGAAAAAGTTATTTTTCTCGAGCTTCAAGTCTGAGAATTTGCCAATTTGTGGATGCATAGATGGTTTATTTTGACTGTTAATTTATTAATAAAATATTTCATTTTTTTTTAAAATCGGTCCTAATAATTTTGAAACATTTTTGTCTTGCCAATTTTTATAAGAGAATGATTTTCGTATAATCTCTAAATTGCAAACATTATATGGCTATTGATTTTCTTTGTTAGAAATAATGGCAAATACGTTCTTTGTATTTTTGTCTTTTTATGCATAAGGTCACATTGCTGGCTGTTGATTATATTTTTCTCTACTCCTTTTTTATTTTTTTTGTTACGCTAGATGGCTTTTCTCTTAAAATTGCTAGTTGTTTAAAGGAACATGCCAAGGATATGCGTGCACTCAGTAAAGTATCTGAGTTTCTTATTCATTTCCTTCAAATTATAGTTTTTTGAAAGCTTTTTTTTTGCATTTTTATTTACAGCTTTAGTTTTAAATTAAAAAAGTTTTTAACTTTGCTTTTATGAAGGCAATGCCTCTAACCATTTGTATTAGCTGAATGATATTTTCTTGTTGGTGCAAATAACTTATGAAGCACTATTGAAAAAACGTTTTCTTTCTAAAAGGTTTGTCAGACTCAGAATCTTCATCAAAACATTTCAACAGGGAGAAATGATTTAAATATAAGTATTGCAATCTATCTTATATTGATTGAATTAAATGGAATGATCCAATTCACAAATAATGTAATTCCAACAAAATATCTGTAAGCCTGTTTAGTGGTACTAAAAAAATCAATTTATATACATACAGTATACCTTTGTGTTGTTATATTTATCAACATCCTTCTATCAAATGGAAACAACCATGAAAAAAAAAGAGATATTAATTTTATTTTATTTAAGGATGTCATCCATGAATGTTAGCAATTATACATTTTTAAAATCATTGCAATTTTCTTATTTTACATATAAATTTGACTAATCTTTTCCTAATGCAAGTGCTTCATTACTGTTCCCTTGAACTTAATTTCATCATCTCATCTTGAAACATATTTTTAAATAAATGCTGATCAGGTCCAGCATTAAATAAATAAATATTAGACATACATATAGATTATGTGGCATCCTTAAATGTATAAATTTAACTTAGTCAGTACCAATGCACTTTGTCTTTAGGAATATAACATTCAGAAGGAATCCAATTTTCCCATCATCGTGCCTTTTTAATTTCTTCAGAAAGAAATCCATAAACGTATCATTGAATTGAATTAATGAACATTACAAAAACTAAGAGACACTTAGAAATAATTTTTAGTGTAAATCAAAATTCCTTTTGTAATTAATGCATATTTTCCACAATGATTTTATTCTGTTAGTGATTTAAATTTGTCAGAGCAAAGCTGAGGTACTGTCCATTACATGTGCAGAATATCAAATTTTTGGAAATTGTCTAGAGTTTTTTTAAAAAATTTAAAATTTTAAAACCAATTTAGTTATCTTATTCAGGTAATATATGTTGTCAAAGTAAGTAATTAATTCCAAGACTACAGTTGCTTTTGACTCAAATGATTAATTAAAACTCTTTAAACGAATTCTCATTTATGGATGTTTCACAAGAATTGGGCTTTCTGTTTCAGGTGACTTGTTACAACAGAATTCTCAACTAATCACTTACCATAATGTTTAATATATCAAATAAGCTTGAATCACATAAATACATTGTTTATCATAAGCACTTGTCATGAAAGGCATTCAACCAGAGATAAAAAACAATTAACTTATTTGCAAAATAGAAATTTATTAAAATCAGAAAATCATTCTTTGATCGATTTATCACATGCCACTTACCAGCCAAACTTTATACATTTCATTTTTTCATTGATCCAAGCACAACTACAAAAAATTTTTGTACATGTGCAACATGCTGCATTACATGTTTAATGAAGGTTACTTATAAGGTTATACATTTAAAAGTTTCTATTAATTTTATTGATACTTTGTCATGCCCTTTCATTAAGAAATGTATAAATTAAATATTGCAAATGTTTTAAGACATTTCTCTATTTCTTAAAAGTGCATTTTATATTTTATTCACACTCAACAAAAATCATCTTAGTAAAATCTCATTAAATTGTGTTTTAAATTTCAAAAGCGTTTTGCCACTTGTGCACAAGTGCTGAAATCATTTATTCCCTTCATGTAGTGTTTTTTTAGATTGTTAAAATATATTGTCATCTAGAGACTTAAATGAGCATATGTGATATGCTGCAGTACATAATGATACATTTCTTACATTGTTAAACATTTTTTAGTTAATGATGTATGCATAAGTTTTCATTGCAAAGGTGGAATAAGTTAAATGGTGTAAAATCATTCAACCATTATATATTACATTTTATAAATGTTTATATTCATATTTAAGATATAATAATAATAGGTATGGTTGGCTGCATTTTTTTGTGTTACTTATTTATTACACTCAAGAGCATTGATTCCAATGTACTTACATTGACAAGAATTATGTGTATATGCTGATTTGCATATAAATATAAAACAGTCATTAAAATATAAGAAAACACATTGTGCATCCACTACTATTAGAACAAAACTTAAATCAGTAGAAAGAATTCATGCATGGGATTGCTAAAGAAATTTCTAAAGAAACTCATTAACTCTTGGTATATGTGTTTACAGTTCATCTAATGAAAATGTACTTTATAACATGAAATAAATCCTTTTGTTATGACATGATAATGAAAGAAATTGATAATGCTATTAAAGCTGATTTATGAAAGAAAAGAAGTCAAATGAATAGGATTATACATTTTGATATTCTTAATATATATTTAATTAATTTTTCAAACTTTCTATTTGCCTGTTTAAATATAAATGTTGCTCTAGTGACAGTGTAGTTTATCTGATGATACACAAATCAAGTCAATGACTACTCAAAATACAAGGGAAGGTCCGGAAGGATATTAAGCTTAAAGAATTGAAAAAAATAAGAGGGAAATGATTCTGGAATGTGTACTTCTGCATTTTTAAAATTATGTCAATCTTTTAAATAGAAAGACATTCAAAACCTTCAGAAAAATCATCTGTGATAATGCACTGCTAATGGTGTATGTTAAGTATCAGAAGTCATCAGTGTTATCCACATCAGAAAGCTGATGACTTCTGATGGTTTGCAACTTATTAATACTCTGGATGCATAGTGTAATTTCTTTATCCGTGTTATTTTTAAACACTGTGTTGGGCTCTAATGACTTATTAGATGGCCTTTTGAATGTGTTTATGACTGACAGTGCTGAGAAATAGGAATTGACTTCATCTTCTTAAAATAAACATGAATTTTGTGTTGCTTGGTGCTCTTGTCTATTACACATAGAAATAAAACCAGAACTCGCAAATATATAGTCAAATAGCAAGAATAAAACAAGCAATGACTTTTGTAGCACGAATTAAAGTATGTTTATTATTTGCTCAAGAATGTGTAATTCCAAATGAACTTTATACAAGAAAGTATTTTCATATCTTATCTTGGCATTTTGTATAAGGACTTGCTATGCAATGAATAAAAACTGACTTGGAAATGAACATTGAATAACAAATAGAACAGAAAACCAATTGTTTATGCTGGATCATGATACAGTTGTAGAATGATAACTGTTAGTTCTAGTGAAGTGAAAGTGGCATGACATCCATAAAACTGTGACTAATAACCTAAATTTATTGTTCGAATCATGATCTTGTAGCATCAGAACTAATTCCACATAGGCACTATTTTTAAAATTATTATTTACGATAATTTATTAGAAAATTGTTCTTATGCTGTATATATTCTTTATATCTTAAGCTCTTTCACAATACTGCATTAAATATTTATAAACAAGTGTAATTTTAAAATTGTAGTTTTATGTTAAAAGTCATAAAAACCAAATTAAAATTTTTTTATAGTTAAAAAGTATGCACCATGCAGTGTAAGTGCAAATTAAATGTTAAAACTTACTAAAATAATTTTACTTTGATGTACTAATATGTGACATATAAGTGCCAATGATAATCAAAACCATGCGCTATTGACAATGAAAACATGTAAATATCAAAATTTCTGCAATTGGTGATCACAAATTGCTTTAGTAAAAGTCTGTACTTAATGAATAAAAATATTTCTGAAACCATAATCCCTATTCCCATTTATTTATTTTGTGCACATTCATCTGCATGCTATAAATCTTAGTTTGAGTCCATTTGTCATAAGCAAATAATAACATATTTAAATATATATTTTGGAAATATGAAATTTCCACGCCCTTATTCTGTCATAAAAGGAAAATGATATATGAGTATATGGGTGCTGTATACGCTCGCTAACAAAGAGAACACTAAATAGGTGCTTTTACTTTAAAAAACCATTCAAAGTTTTGTGAAATAACCTTTGTGATTTGACATATATCATAAATTATTTTTTTAGAGAATGTTAAAGCTCTTTTTTTCTCCACTCATTCAAATTTATTGTAGTCATTACCATTTTGCAAGAAAAGTCTTGAAAATATTTTTCAATGGCTTTTCTATTTTGATCACCTGATTTCATAATTCATACTTCACAATTAGACAGAATGCAAGAGAAATTCCAAATTTTATTGAAATAGATGTCATACAATTTCTAGTTGTTATTTTAAGAAATATATTGCTGAATTGGACTAAAGGCTTTACATAAGAATTTTCATTAAAACATTTAAGATGTGTTTTTTATTCCCATATATAGAATAATTACTATAAATTTTCTGGAAATTTAAATTAATTCATAAAATTATTGCATTTATAGAATTCTTGAATGGATAAAGCATTATTTATATTTATATTTTTAAAAACCAGTGGCCATAAAATAATATTTAAAACTTGCTAACAGATATAATTGCATGAGTAATGTGTCAATTAATGTCCCCTAAAATTACACAAATTTGTCCTTATCTTTGTAATGTTCTTAAAGTAGCGGAATTTTGGCTTTAATCATGCTCATAAGACATTAATTGATTCATCATTCTATTAAAAAGGGAAGGATGTAATTATTTTCATCATTAAGGTGATGATTACTTTTTGCTCAAAATTACTTTTGAATTACAAGCTGCTGCTTCTTAATCAATAATGCATGCATATTTACTGCTTTTCCTGAACATTATACTATTAAGAATGTAGAGTGACCATTCATCTTATTTTATATATATCATACACGTTGCATTTTCAATAAAAACAAACTTACAAATACACAGTATATAGCTCAAGTGTGTAGGCTATTAACTAAAGTATTTACTAACATTTTAAATAAAACTAGTATTTTATAATTAGTAGTCTATAGACTTCAAACTTTTTAAAATTTAATCTTTTTGAAAAACTAATATTTAAAAAATATAATCAGTAATTATAAATTAAAAAGTTTACTTTTACAACTTATTAGTGAATATTTTAATTGTTACTGCAAATCGGCGAGCCTAAAGAAACATAAATTAAAAATTCAAGTAAAACTAAACCTTTAAATTGAACTTTTAATTTTAAAATTAGTTTATTTTCTGCTAACATATGTGTTTCTTCCGCGCAAAGAAGAGGACTGTATGTTACTTACTTGGTTTATTTACCAATATAATCCTGAATTTTGACACAAAACGCGAAAACACAACACCACAACACAACACAGCAGCACAGCACAACGATTCAT